>JAJOOO010019830.1:0-22747 GCA_029582685.1 Solanum piurae
GGTGAACCACGGACCACCAGCACGGGCCGTGGTCTGACCTACGGTCCGTGGATGGTGACCGTAAGTTGCACCTGCAACTTCTCAAAATCTGCATTTTTGGTCTGTTTCGAATACGGGGTGTTACAGAATAACTCAAACTAACTTGATCCATGTACACCCCTATCATCAATATAGTGAAGATGAGATGCGGGTGTTAGAGTAACAGTTATCTGCAGCAAATAAACTTGGGTTGGCTTATAAATGTGCAATTCACACCGTATTTTGTGTCTTTTTGGAAGCCTTTTGAATTAAGGGAAATGTTTGAAATAAGGTTTGAAAAAATTGGGGTTTTGTTGCTAAAAATTCACCATGATTTTGTATTTGGTGGACCTTAACAGCCGAAAGGTGTAGTAGAATGACCGACATCCCTTAAAATCTTTTTTATGACAAGGAAAACTCGCAATCACTATCATTTGGGTGCACACAGGTAAAAAACCTCGCTCATGTTTAGATCATAAAAATGGAGACCAACCAAGGCCGGGAGGCTTACCCCCTCAGTGGGTCTGCTAGGTGCCAATTTGAATTAGCTAATCAAACTTCAGCTATTAGAAGGTTAAACCAAGTAAAGAACAAATTTAAAACCTCGAAATCAAGTAACATGAATTATTTATGCTAAAAGCTCATACAAAAAACTCAGTGTTGCATCACGATTTTGTTCAACGCTAGAAACTTTTTAACCAAATAGATCAGGATATGCATAAGCATACAGTTTCAACGGATGCCACGAAACCATGGAAGTAAACTAATGGTAGAATGTCACTTCTGTACACATGCACTGAAAACAGGATAAACTGAACATCATGTACAACACCGCATTAATCATCCAAATTACATTTAAAATATTTTTGATAACCAGGAAATCCTTGAGGGCCAGCCGGCACAATTTCAGCAGATAATCAGTCTGTTCATCTACCATTTTCCACTTAAATACCAAGCTTTTGTATGCGGCAAGGCTCGAATGCATGCACTGCATCAGCCCAACACATCACGCACTGCAGGGTCTTACAACTAAACTAGTGCCCTCGGGGGCCATCTATAATGTTCATTGAACAATTTGTCTTGAAAGTAAGATGAACAATGCATGATCCAAGTTCAGCTAGAAGGTTCAGGCCCGTCATGTAGAGCACAACATACTGTTGCTTTATGATGCCCTTGGTATACTTTGATATCTTTGCCTGTAGATGTGGACCATAATCTTGCTGTTGTATCAGAAGATGCTGCAAGGGGAGTGTTTTGTTCATATTAGAGAAAAACTGAAAAGCCAAATACTTCAGAGACCAACTACTAAAACTTGAAGCTCAAATGGACAGAAAAACCCCAAGACTTCATTTGTTTGCACTTGATGAAGGTCATAATCTTTAATCATTCAAATCTTATTTAGTAAGTTTGTTGAACTTTAGGTCTGAATCTGAATTCAAATCTTAAGCAATAAAGGGTCATTTGATAGCTGGTTAGAGTTATGCATGTATTAATAATGTATGTATTAGTTATGAATGAATCTATGTACTATTTTATGCATGTATTAGTTATAAATATAATAGTTATTCCACCTTCTATCCTGCATAAGATAATACATAGATTCCCTCATGAATTATACATCTATTAGTTACGTGGGTTTCTAAATTGTCAACCAAACGTCTTATTAATTTTATACATGAATAAGTTATTTCCTATCTACCTATCAACGTCGTACATATTATACAAAAAATTAATACATGAATAACTTGTTTCTTATCCAACTACCAAACGACCCCTAATTGCATTTGTTTTCCACAACCACTTAATGAGTCTAAATAGATCTAAATGATTATCATCTATAACAAAGTTTTAATAATTGAGATGTCTATTGAAGGATTTCTATGAAAAAAACAATTCACCATTTTCATCCATTCATAGCTACCTTCATAGCCTACCATTATAAACTGCTGTTGCCGCCTACCATTACCAACTACTGCCACTCAGCGCCCCAACCACCATCGTTGTCAATCACTAAAACCAACTGCCACCATCAACTATTATTATCATCCCCATCACCATTAGCTACTAACCACAACACCATCATTAGCTAACCTTATCCCCAATCGGCACCCACAACCACCATCGTGAGCCATCATCACAACCAAGTTAACCGCCATATAATGTTCTAAGAATATTTTATTGAATTTTATATTTATTAATGTTTTAATAAAGATAAGTTTTATATATTCAGTTGTGGGAAAAACAAAGTCTTAATTAGTATTCAGAACATCTGAATATTGAGTTGTGTATTCAGATTCAAACATCTAAAACTTAATGTAGATCTTAATATTCAAATGTGTATTCGAATTCACATGTCTTAATCATTAAAAAAAACAAATGAGATCTAAAGCACTTAAGAAGACTTTTGACTTAGAAATTCTTTTGGCAACATTGAAATGCTCAGAAACATCGGTGTCTAATCTGAAAAGGTCTTTGGGCATAAACAACAGATCTAAAAGGTTCTTAATCATCAGATTCTCCAACTTCAGCTGTCAGAAGATATAAAATCCAACCCAAATATATTCCCAAATAAATACTATATTGGAGTCACTCTGCCATTCTATACCACGTTTATTGTTTTCAGGCTTCAAACTTTGAATCAGCCCCTAGTCCACCATGCAATTCACCCGGAAAACAGAAGGAACAAAAAGTTCCCTGACCAGCTCCATAGCATTTCACTCCCTCTAATGAAAACCTCAGTTATGTTCCTTCATTTGGGGAATGTTAATGAACAGTAAAGCTCTCTTCAACACCTATTTTCTACCCACGGGTTAAAACCAAAACTACAATTCAAATGACACAATAAGTACTCTCAATGCACCAAAATGGCTTGCTCATGAACTATAGCTAGGAGGAAATAAAGAAGTATTCTAACAGTACACAACAATTTCAGTATGTACCTGTGATGAGAAAAGCACCATCTACAGAGAATACACAGTCCCAAACCCAGCGTTCGTGTCCTAGAAAATACACCAAAATTTAATGAATATTACATGTGATGAAGAATTAGAAAGAAGCTTTCAGCAAAAGGGGGAACGATGAGTAAAATGATAACTGGCAATTATTTTGGAATTTGATACCTATCAGAGTTTTCTCCAAGGTAAAGCCATCCACATTCCAAATCTTGACAGTATGATCAGAAGATGCAGTCGCCAGATACCTATAAATTACAGTTTTGAAAAAAACTAAGAAATGTTAAAGCATATTAAAATAGAAAGTGTCTCAAGCACATTAGGTAGCAAAATAGTATTCACAGGAACAAGTAAATAACAGATAAGAGACTAGAAATTTGAAGCAAAACACGAGGAATCATGAAAAACTCTTACCTGTTAGGTTCGCATAATTCGGGGGAAAGAAGACATTTGAGGATATAACCATCATGAGCCTGTAACTTATGCAGAGGCTCAAAGTTGGTCATTGTCTGCATTTTATGTGAAGTCAGTTTTAGTAATATTCAGTCACAGCTGTAGCAAAATGCTTGCAGAAACAATCCGTATTCATGACGTTGGCACATGAGAAAGAACGAAGTTTGGTTTGAGTCCAATCAGACTGAACGATCCAGTTCAAAGGAGGAAAGATAGTTACAGACTTACAGGAAAAATTGATAAGACAGCTCAGTGAAAGGTTTTACATTTACTATATTTAACAGAACAGAAACTAGAAAAAAACTAAAATAAGCTAGTGTCAATTTCGTGTTGTTTTTTATTCCTCTCATCCCACCTCCCACAATTAGTGAAGGAATTTGGGGCTCAGGGAAAAGATCAGGTGCAGTTTTTTCTCCGATAAGTAATAACACATGCTACAGTTTTGAATTGTAGAATTGGACCACTGGTTACCTCGGTGCCACGTAGTAAACGCCAAACATAACATGTTCCACGATTGTTTGCAGCAACAATTAAGCTTCCATCCCACATTACAGTCAAAGAACGAACAGCTGTATCCACCTCCGGTACCTAAGTTTTCAAATATACTGATAAATACCAATTTGTGTACTGCACATTAAACATCCACACACCACGAGGTAGTGACCACTAAATACCCTTTATTGTGATCTATATATTACACTATAAAAAGGAAAAGCATTACCTTTGGAAAGAAATTGATTATCAACACCAACAGATATGAGGCATGATCAGTTTATGTTTAACTAGCTCACCATTTAATTGAAATAATTGAATCAATAAAAAGAATTCATATCTTTTAAATGCTAATGGTGTAGCTCTCAGAATTACCCTGAAATTCACTCATGAATGATTCCTCCAACCATCATTTCAGTTCCTAGTGACCATAATCCAAAAGACCACAAGATATACGAACTAATGAAAACTAAACTACATACCAACTCACAGCTACATGAATTTGCTCTCAAATCCCACACACGGATATTGCCATTTTGGTCTCCAGATATCAACTCAGTCTGCAAAACATATAGAAGAATGAGATTCATGAAACACAACAAACAGAAAAGCTCAAGCCCATCAATTGACAGGAGAGGATGGATCAATCAAAAGTGTGTTCTGGTGAGGCATACACACATAAATTGGAAATGTTGAAGTCAAGAAAGAAAATATTATGTTTTTTACTTTTGTACCAAGATTTTGAAGAATTAGGTCGGCTGAAATAAAGAATGCGAAAAAAAAATAATCAAGAAATTACACCTAATAGTCATGGACATGGGCGGTTTTGAACTTTTGACCCCGTTTGCCCCATGGGAAAATCTTCAAGATCAAAAGTCAACTTGTTAGAACTTGAAGTTTTGCCTATGGAGCGAGAGTTGAGAGGGGCCAAAACTGTTCAAGACCAGCCATTTACAAGGCCATTCTTGTAAATCACCCCATAAATATTTGAGAGTTATAAGTATGTGTGAGAAATATAGCAAAAAAATATTATTGAATTGTGTACCTACATTATTACTCAAAACTATTTATAAACGCTATATTACAATCTTTTTTTTCAAGTACGATTCTATATATTATTTATGTTCTTATTTCTATTCTTATACTCTCCTCAAGCGGGTGCATACAAGTCATACGTACTGAGCTTGTTAAGGATGTAATTGATACGAGAACCGATGAGGGACTTGGTGAAGAAATCTGCCAATTGATCACTCGACTTCACGAATTTTGTAACAATATCTCCTAAAAGTATCTTTCACTACCAAAGTAAGAGTCAATCTCAATGTACTTAGTCCTCTTATGAAATACTAAATTTGATGCGATATAAAGTGCCGCTTAATTATCACACACAAGTTCCATCAGATCAATTTCTCCAAATTTTAGTTCTCTCAGCAATTGTTTGATCCAAACTAGCTCACAAGTTGCTACTACTATACCATTGCTCGATATTCTGCTTCTGCACTAGATCGAGCAACCACACTGTCTCTTACTATTGCAGGACACCAAATTACCTCCGACTATAACACAAAGTATCTGAATGTAGAACATCTATCAAAGGGTGATCCAGCCCGATCAACATCAATATATCCAATGTTATGCTCATGGCCTCGATCCTCGAAAAGAAGTCCTTTACCTGGAGCTAACTTTATATACCGTAGAATATGAACAACTGCATCCCAACGACTATCACAAAGGGAAGTCATAAATTGACTTACAACACTCACAAGAAAAGAGATGTTAGTTCTAGTTACCATGAGATAATTCAACTTTCCAACCAATCACCTATACATTCTGAGATTAATGAGTTGCTCCCTGTCCTGGCAGGAGTTGCATTCGAATCCATAGGAGTGTCAATGGGTCCACATCCCATCATTCATGTTTCCTCATGAATGTCGAAGGCATACTTGCGTTGAAAAATAACAATACCTAATCTGGACCGAGCAGTCACAATGCCTAGAAAATACTTCAGTTTGCCAAGGTCTTGGTCTAGAAATGCTGAAAGAGATGTTTTTTCATTTTCAGATTAGTGATACCAACTTGATCGTTGCAAGTGATTAACGATATCGTCGACATAAAACACCAAATAAATATATAAATTTGGTGCAAAATGCTGATAAAACATAAAATAATCAGCTCCAACACAAGTCATACAAAACTCCTAAATTATTGTGTTGAACTTAAAATCAGGCTCGAGGAGACTGTTTTACACGATAGAGTGACTTACGCAGTCGACATATGAGGCTAAAGAACGAGACGACACTCAACTACCTAATAACCTTCCACCCTACTCTACGACCTTCGTAACTTCCTATCTAAGGTTATGTCCTCATTAAGTTGGAAAATGTGTCATATCCTAAGTAATCACCTCTGCCCAATGTTTCTCCAGCCTACCTCTGCCGGAACTCACCACAGACAACCTCTCACACCTACTCATTAAGGCATCTACATCTCTCATTTTCACATTCCTGAACCATCTCAGTCTAGCTTCCCTCATCTTGTCTAGCACGAGAGCCACCCTCACCTTGTTTCAAATATCTTCATTCTTAATCTTGTCTCTCCTAATGAGCCTGCATATCTACCACAACATCCTCATTTCTGCTACTCCCATTTTTTGAACACAAGAGTCCTTAACTAACTAACACTCTACCCCCATACAACATAGCCAGCCTAATAAAAAAAAATTTCAACATACATTTAAGCTTTGGTTGTACATTTTTATCACAGAAGAGACTCCGGAGGCGAGCCTCCATTTCACCTAGCCTATACCAATATGGTGTGTGCCATCATCATTGATCCTCTCATTTCCTTGGATAATAGACCAAGATACTTGAAACATCCTCTCTAGGTGACGACTTATGAATCAAGACTCACTTCCACACCAACCTTCGACATTACAACACTAAACTTGCACTTTAACTATTCACTTTTGGTCTTGTTCAACCTGAACCCTTTAGACTCCAGAGTCTGTCTCCAAACCTCCAGCCTAGTGTTTACTATGTCGTGAGTCTCATCTATCAGTACTACGTCATCTGCAAATAACATACACCATGGCACCTCATCGTGAATATGGTGCATCATTTAATCCATCACCAATGCAAATAGAAATGAACTAAGAGTTGATCCCTAGGGCAACCCTATCAAAACTAGGAATTGCGTTATGTCTTTAATCGACCTAATATATGTCACTAATACACCTCTAGTCTCCAAGCATCTCTATAGAACCTCTTTTGGGACTTTGTTCTACGCCTTTTCTAGGTCAATGAATACCATATGTAAGTCCCTCTTCCACTCCTTGAAATGCTCCACCAGTACCTCATAAGATGAATAGCTTTTGTAGCTGATCGCTTGGCATGAAATCAAACTAGATTTTTAGAAATAGAAACACTCCTCCTCACCTTCATCTCCACCACTCTCTCCCAAACTTTCACAGGGTGGCTTAACAACTTGATCCCCTATAGTTGTTGCAGCTTTAATGTCACTCTTGTTCTTGTACAATGAAATCATTGTGTTCCACCTCCATTCTTTGGGCATTTTTGTTGTCTTCAACCCGAACCTGCTCAGCCTGAGTTCTTCCAAAGTTCCATCTATATCTCATTTGGGTCGGTCGCTCCCCCTTCTCATCCTACGAACAACACCAATAACCTTCTCAGCAATTATACACCTAAAATACTTGAAATCCCGATAACTCTTGGAGCGCTCTAAATCATCCAGCACCTAACTAGGAGAGTCGGGTGGACTGGACAGGGAATAAGCTCAAAATCACACGATCCAATGAACTAAATACAAGTATCATCCAAAAGCTTCTTACTAATAAGCAATTGAGACCATGCATTATAATAAATAATAGTCACAATCTGAGTCATGCGATGAGACATTCAGAAATCGAAAAGAGTATAAATCAACCCACATGTCAAGGGTAACAGATAACCAATTTGAATGTATGCCTTGTCAAGTTAAAATAAATAAATTATTATTGCTAAGAGACCTTATGGTCCTGGCAGATTATGGACACTGTTTTAAAACATCTTTGGAGTGCAATGGGTCATCCCCAAGGAAGTGAAGCATTTGCTGCTGTGCTTGCTTGGACAGAGTTGGAAATGAGCCGAAGCAGATCCAGTGGACTGTTCATATTTGCATTATGTGGGCTATTTTGGCTTGAAAGGAATAGAATATGTTTTGAGGATAAGAAACAGCACTAAGTCAGAATGTAAAATGGACCTTGACACTTGCCTTTTTCCGTAATTTAACACTAATACTTTATGAAAAGATTGGTCAAACACAATTAGCTTATTAAATCCTAAAAGGAGCGCTTTTTAAATGAATTGGCTAAACACAAGAATGCTTCTCTCGAAAAGTACTTTTTTGAAAAGTTGTTTTGACAGCACCCAAGGGTGTGACCTTGTGGTCAATAAAGTGGTTGAGAATCCTGAGGTTTCAGGTTAAAAATTCAGCGGAAAAAAAAAAACTAGGTGATTCTTCTTATCTATCCTAGCCTTGGTGGACAGAGTTACCTGGTACATGTTGGTGGGAGGTCATCAAAAAAAAATATTCTGAAAAAAATGCTTTTCAAAATAAGCAGTTTTTAGAAGGTTGGCCAAATAGGCTCATAAGACTTGTCGTTGTTGTAGAATCTTTTATGTCAGTATATGGAAAAGGGTGAATTTCGAAGGCAGTTAGTTCTCGAGAACTCTAATTTTTCATAAATGATAAATTGATTACTATTTGATCGAACTGGACCTTTAGAGAGGATTAGATATTCATGATCAATATAGCAGACCCAACTATGTTTAAATTGAGATGTAGTTGATTGATTTTTAATAAAGTTTCTAAGAACTACACAGTATATTGTTAATTAGACATACCAAAACTATTAAACTACTTGAAATTTGCCAAATAAACAACAGAAGCATAACTGAGAGACCTGTTCTATACTGATTAATCAGAATATGTGTTACATAAAGATGAAGAAGCAGTAAAACTGTAAAATAGCATCCCTATTTATGCCAATCCTATCTCTACTTCTTTAGCATAGTTCCATCTTTTGTGATGCAGCCCAGTCTGAATAGCTCATTCAAATATTTCCTTGTGCAGCTAAACTCAGATTTGATATGGATTATCATTCAATGAAGAAATTGAACAAAGCAATAAAATTTGCTGAAAAAAACACAGGATAAAAGTGACTAAAAAAGAACCTTCACACAATTCAAAGATCAAAGTATAAAACCTGATTAGGGTGCAAAACTACAGTGTTCACAGCTGCCCGACTTTCATATTCCCTCTGACAACCTGGGGCCCTATTTGTTCAAAAGATTCAAAGATACAGTTGACTTAAAGGAAAAATGAGAAGTTGGAAAGAGAGTAACACATCCAACTTTGATATCTACAATACCTCAAATCCCAAATCTTTACAGTGCCATCTTCAGATCCAGAATACATCCAGTTTCCATCACACTGAAATCCTACTGCCATCACATTGTTAGTGTGTGAATCAAAGCTCCTCAGCTGCCAAAAAGTATTAAAAGCATCTTCTTTAACTTGGGGAACCAAAATGAACACAAACTCATATGTGAAAGCCACAACAGAGGAAAACACCATGTAACAAAAAAGAAACGGAATTAATAATAGAAATGAATAAAGAAGGAGAATCTGAAGACCTACCGGCTGAGGACTGTTCGAGTTGATGTCGAATAATCGAATGTGAGGATTTCCAGCAGCAGCCAAGAAGCATTTATCCGGAGTAATTTCAAGACGATTAACTTGCTGTATACAGGTCAAGAAGGTAAAGGCAGACATATCAGACAACTATTCCAACAAAACTAAGTTGATTTAAAATGCAAACAATTCTCCATATGTTTTGGATGTCTATCATACCTTCCCTGCCAATATAGTCTGTTTGGATAAATGAATAGCATCTCAACTAGTTGGTGAAAGAAAGATCAAACACTTAATGTAATGCACAGAATAACGCTACTAAAAAGTGAAGCTTGAATCCTTCTCCGAATTTGCAGTCTTGGCATCAAATTTATCCCCTAATGACATTAGTCACATATATACGAGAATGCAGTTTGGCAGAAACACTTTATGTAAAAGTTCGTTCATCTTAATTTCATTTTCTAGACATCTGAATAAAATACAGGGGCATCCACCTCCAAAAATGATAGAAATATGGTTAAACTAGGGTTGCAGTGACCACAATTAATAAAATGAAGCAAGTATTCCCAAAAGGAAAGACAAGCATACTACATCAACCTCTGCATGTGTTGTAGCAGCAACTCTGTGGACACACAAACTAACCCCAACACACAAGAAAAAATAAAAGATAAAAGAAAGCATAGAATGAAAAATTGAATAGAGAGAAATGGAATTTAAGGGAACTTACTGATTCTGGGTATTGAATAGTTCGATAGCAGCGGGCACTCTTGGCCTCCCAAAATTTTATAGTGTGATCATAGCTAGCCGTTGCTAGCACCACTGATGGTTGACTCATCTCTATCAAATTCAAATTGAAAAGAAAAAAAAAGAAAAAAAAAATTGGATCAAATTAGATGATCCAGCACTAGGGTTTTGGAACTTGGGTCTGAAATCATGGTAGGGATGACAAAAATTACATCTTCACAAGTATAAGTTCCATCACAAATAAACCAGATTCGTCGAATATATATAACCTCTTCATCGTCCAAAGCTACCACAGCTTTCACTAAATCACCCCTTTTTTTTTTTCTTATATTAATTTAAAAATCAAATTTCACACCAATACTGAAATAATCTTCAAAAAATTAAATTAGGGAAAAGTTATGTCATACCTCTCGATCCTATATGTAGCTCAAACAATTATCATGAGTTAGAATCTAAACATTAATGCCTAAATGTAATTATTCATATAATCAAATTTCACACGCATAATAAAAAGTTTCCAAAAAAATTAAATTTGAAAAAAACTATGTCATACCTCTTGATCCTATCGAGCACTATTGTAGCTCATTCAATTAGCACAATAAGAATCTAAAAGAGCTATACTTAAATGTAATTATTCTCTCTATATATATACTAGTTTTCGAACACGATCTTTGCGCGTGTAACCCATATTAATGAGTATTATTTCTTAAAAATTTAAAAATTATTAAATAATATGATTTGAGTTCGTTTTTATAAAATCTGTCTAATTGAGGTTTTTTACTTTGTCCTACTACTAATTGTGACACTCCAATTTCATGACCTCCCCAGTGAATGCACTGAGATAATAATATGAGAAATTAATAAAATAAAATTTATTTATAAGTAAAAAAATGAGTTTGTAAAGCAAAAGGTAAAAGATAAAAAGATTGCATGAGATTAGTTCTCTGCAAACTGTAGTGCAACATTAATATTTCCTTAATTAAAAGCTTGATAGGAGATTATTTACTTTTTGTACCAAAAATGGTGTAAGATTAACTTTGAGTGAAAGGAAAAAATAAATCTTTCAACTTTTTTTATTTTACCTTTTGAATCTCCTGATAATTATAATGAATGTGTTAAAAATATTATATTAGATTTTTATCCACAAGTACTTTAAACTAATTATTTAATTATAATATATTATAAATTAAGGTGTAAAAAGTCTTAATATTTATATTTTGAAAATCAGAATATTTTTAAACATAACTACTATTTTTATTAGAATTTAATTGTCTCTTCATACATAATTTTTCCACCATTAATCTAATGTTATATGTTTCACCTTCTTTTTTGTTTAAAAAAAAAAAGGAGAGTAAACATTCTCTATCACATTCATTTTTAAATATGAAAGTTAATGTACATGTAAATAATAAGTACAAAGAACAAAAAAAAGATACACATGAGCAAGAGATTTGACATTTCTTTTTGCTTTTGTCTCTATAACGACCTGTTTTCGTCGTTAGAAAAAAGCCATTGGGGAAAGAATTGGGGCCAGAAAACTTTTGACTAGTGACTTGAAAATTCCTGGCCTAGTCCAGATTAGGATGAAATCAGAGTCGTGCGAGGTCTAGGGAAATCTGGTATGAATGAGAGATTCAATAATGATTTTGGTTACATGAGTGGATAGCCAAGACGTTAGGGAGCCCGTACGACTTTACGAAATCGAATTCGGGTGAATAGAACTCCCGAAACTAATCTTAGCGTGAATGGCCGGTAGTTTTTGGACATCAAGGGTTGAAGGTGTGTTGTGAAATATTGGGGGTTTGAAACTCTAATTCCAACGTTCTGTCTCCGTGCAAGCCATCAAGGCTAGATCTATCCCGCCAAGGCGGGGCCGCTGTGGCGGGATTGGGTCCACCGTAGCGGCCCAGTCGCGAATTAAGTCCGGATTAAACCCCAAAAATGTTCTTATTCTGCAATTTTTGTTCTTGAGAGCTAAGAAACGACCCAGGGCAAGCTCTTGACAGTTTTCCACCTCTTCTAGCGCGAAAGGTAAGGTTTTTACTCCCCTAATCCGTTTTTCGATCTGTAGAACATAGATTCTTGGGTAATTATCATTGTGGGAGGGTTTTGACCTGAAACTAATGGTGGAAAAAGCCCTAAGTTGGGTATTGGGATCTTGGGTTTGGCTTAGGGTTGATAATTTCGATTGTAATCCAGATAATTAGGCCTCGTTTATTGATCCTTGCATTAATTTGTTGTTTTTAGATCACGAACAAGCGGAAAGAATCTGGGAAGGGAAGATTCAAGTGCCTTAGGGAATTCAAGCTTGGTTTCGAGGTATGTGATGGTTTGATTTCTTGTTTGTGTGATGTATGTTGGTAATTGCTTCATTGTAATGCATGCATGTATGTAAATGAAGCACTTTTGATATGTAACACCCCGTTATTTGAAAGAGCTAGAATTAGAAAAAAACCATTTTTGGAAAGATCAAATTTGGAAAGTTTGGCAAGTTTGGCTAAGTTTAGGTTCTGGGTCAACTTTAAACGATCATAACTCCTAGCAAAATATGAGTTAGGTGGTCTACAAGATACCGTAGGAAAGACCTTTGAATTATCTTTTCAATGACACCGAGTTTGCTCAATTTTGAGTTTGTATGAGGGAGATGTGCCCATTTGAAATTGGGTTGTCTAGATAAGGAAAGTCAAAACCGGATTTTAGAAGGGTAATATGGTCTTTTCACTATTCAATTAATTGAATCCGTTTTTAGTGAACTATTCGGGGTCTAAACTCAGTTAGTTTAGTTTAAGCAATTAAGAATTACACTAGGGTTTTAGAGAAAGAACTCAAGAGGAGAAAAGTCAAGTGTTCTGGGAGATTTCTTGCGGAATCGAAGTCGTTTCGCCAAGGGTTGATCCTAAAGAGGTATGTGAGACTTTCATAGCGCTGGGTTCATTCACCCACGCGTCAATCGCTTAGTTCAACGAAATTTGTTCTAGAAAGTTGAAAGTTGATGATTTTGAATTGTGTTCTTGAATATTGACTTTCATTCTTGAGTTAAGTTGGGATTGTTGAGTTCTAGAGGAAATCATGTCGATTTTAGTGTCGTTTACGAATAGATTCTTGTGTACATATACTGGGTATCTGAATCTAAAGGGTATTTGAGAAAACGAATTGAATTTAGGCGAATTGGGGGTAGAAAACGAATAAGGGAAAAGTCTGGCAAATCTAGGTACCAGGTCCGCGTCGCAGACCTGTTCCTTAGGATGGGAATTTTCTCTCTGCGTCGCGGAGAGGTCACAGACCCTTCTGTCTCAAAATTTATTTTGCGACCAAATATTAAAATGTATCTCCGCTTCGCGGACTTGCTTCCAGATAGTGATTTCTTGATTGTTTCTCATGTTTAACTATCTAAAAACACTCCTAAACATCACGAGATCTTTCCTATCACAAATCACAATCCTTGAATCCATAAATTCAAATTAAAGAAAAGTTAAAAGCCAAGTATAGCGAGTTCTTAGAGTCTTTTCAAAAGTCTTTTACAAATGATTTAAACTTGTTTTAAGACTTGAGTTTTGAGTTGAGTAAAGAGTAAAGAGTAAAGAGTAAATAGTGAAATTCATTTCTTCAAAAAGAGTATATGGGGACTATGTATTCCCAAAGAGTCAATGTTTTCACATTTAAACAAGAAAGGAGCCTTTGGGCTAGTTTTTCAATAAAATAGTAAATGCTTTCACAATTAAGCAAGAGAGGAAACACTGATTCCTAGAGTGCCTTTGGGCTAGTTTTTGAGTAATTATCTCAAACCACCGAAAGAGTTATGTTTTTAAACATATGAGCTAGTATTATATTTTGGGAGTAGTATTGAGAACCGATATGGAGGAGAGTTCAGACAACATCCAGCCTTCATAAACCATGTAGCCATCATGGGTAGAAAATGGTCATATTTTTTTAGATGATTCCTTAGTGCTTTTTAGCATAGACTAGTGGATCTACTTAGTAGTTAGGTTCTATGCCCCTGGCAATGTATAGGACGGCCCTGTCAATGTATAGGACGGCCCTGGCAGCGTGAGGCAAAATATTGTATCATCACATAGCTCTTAAGTGATGGTTGTCGATTAGAGAAACTCCCACAGTTATATTTTGTATTCTTATACACACATAGATTACTTGTATTTTCACATACAAACAAAGTTTATATTGTATCCTTGCATACAAATTGAGTTACCTTTGTATTTCTAAATACACAGAGTTGTTATCCATGTTTTAAAAGTTTTTCTTTATATTGCATTTACATTATTGCTTTATATTGAAATGAGTTGAGTTGAGTTGAGACCAGGTATGTTCCTTTAGTTTATTTCAAGCTTATGTCTTATTTTAGAATTCCCCTCGCATGCTCGTATATTCAATGTACTGATGCTAGTTGGCCTGCATCTTTTTATGATGCAGATATAGGTAACCAGGATCAACATCCAGCGCATCGTTGATTCTAGTTGAGCTTCAGAGTTATTGGTAAGCCTCCTTGCTTCCAGAGGACCCCTTTTTATTACTATATCATTTTAATTCATTAGGATGTCGTGGGTCTTGTCCCGACGTCCATCTCAGTTTTTTGAGGCTTCATAGACAGTTAGTTGATGTTAGTTCTTGAGTTTTTCCATTTCTGTTTTGATGTTTAAGACTTGAGTGTTGTTTTTGCTAGTGAATGTTTCTTTATACATTCTAAGTTATCTTTTGAGATTTCAGCTTACTTTTAAAAGTATTTTTATCATGAGTAAGTATTCCGCTATTAGTTAAATCAGGCCAAGGTTTCGCTTGGGGCCAACAATGGTTCTCGAGTGCCAGTCCCTCCTAGGGTGTAGGCTCGGGGTGTGAAAAACTTGGTATCAGAGCACAAAGTTTAAGAATCTTAGGGAGTCTATGAAGTTGTGTCTGTAGAGTCCTAGTTATCAGTTTGAAGCGCGCCACATCTATAATTAGGAGGCTGCAACATTTTAGGAACTATCTCACTTCTTTTATACTCATTTCGTGCGATAAAGTGTATCTTTATAAAAGTCTCTTTCTAACTCGTGCTTGCATGTGTATTTAAGATCATGCCTCCACGAAGAGCTGTCATAGGTCGTCCTTCTAGGAGGAATGTTGAGGAATAAGGGCTACCTAATGCACGTGAAGTGCAACCCCAAGGACAGGTCACCAAAGTTGAATTCCGTGAAGCTATCCGGATGTTAGGTCAAGCTGTGAGCAATCAAGTTGGACAGAGAGAGAATCGACAGGAAGTGGCTGATACTTTAAGGATCTGTGAGTTCTTAAGGATGAATCCTCCAAGCTTCACTGGTTCAATTGTTACTAAGGATCCAGAGAACTTTGTTGAAGAGCTTCAAAAGGTTTTTAAGATTATGCATGTTGCTGATGCTAAAAGGGTGGAACTAGCTGCATACCAAATGAAGGGTGTCGCTAGAATCTGGTTTGATCAATGGAAGAAGAATCGAGCTGAGGGTGCACCACTTGTGACTTGGGCTTTGTTTGAGGGGGACTTCTTAGGGCATTTTTTCCCCCGAGAACTAAGAGAAGCAAAGGTACGAGAATTCCTCACTCTTAAGCAGGATTCTTTGAGTGTTCATAAGTTCAGTCTGAAGTTCACACAATTAACCTGCTATGCTCCGGAGATGGTTGCTGACATGAGGAGCGGGATGAGTTTGTTTCTTGCTGGGTTGTCTCGTCTGTCAAGTAAGGAAGACAAGACACTTATGCTGATAGGGGATATGGACATAGCAAGGTTAATGATCCATGTTCAACAGGTTGAGGAAGAGAAGCAGAAAGATAGGGAAGAATTTTGAAATAAGAGAGCTAAGACAGGGAATGAGTCCGGACAGTAGAAAAGTAATGCCAACCAATCATCTTTCCAACAGAAACAAAAGGGACCTATTCCATTATCTGCTAGTGCACCTGCACCGAGGAACAAATGTGAGTATAATAGTAAGAATTCACAGAATTTCTGAGCTAAACCTGCGCATTCTCAAGGTAGTATGGCACAAGGGGGTACTAAGACTCTTGCATGTGCTAAGTGTGGTAGGAGCCACTCAGGGATGTGTTGTGATGGCTCCACTGGTTGCTTCAAGTGTGGTCAGAACGGTCATTTTTTGAGAGAGTGTCCTAAGAACAGGCAGGGTAATGGTAATGGGGGCAATAAAGCCTAGTCTTTATTAGTTTCTCCATCTGATAGAGCTGCATCTAAAGGAGCTACTTCAGGTGTAGGCGGAGGAGGAAATTGTCTTTATGCTATCACTAGTTACCTACAACAAGAGGATTCGACAGATGTTGTCACTGGTATGATCCAAGTCTTTAACTTTGATGTTTATGTTTTGCTAGATCCAGGAGCGATTTTATCTTTTGTGACTCCTTATGTTGCGATGAATTTTGATGTTCTTCCTGAGAAACTTCTTGAGCCCTTCAGTGTTTCCACACCTGTTGGTGAGTCTATTCTAGCTGAGAGAGTCTATCGTGATTGTACAATTTTCATCAATCACAAGAGTACCATGGCTGACTTAGTTAAGTTAGATATGGTAGATTTTAATGTCATTCTAGGTATGGGCTGGCTTCATGCCTATTATGCCTCAGTTGATTGTAGAACTCGAGTTGTTAAGTTCCAGTTTCCTAATGAGTCAGTTATAGAGTGGAAGAGTAATTCAGCAGTGCCTAAGGGTCATTTTATTTCGTACCTTAAGGCAAGAAAGTTAGTTTCCAAGGGGTGTGTCTATCACTTAGTCCGAGTTAATGACTCTAGTGTTGAGATACCTCCTATTCAGTCAGTTCCAGTAGTAAAAGAGTTTCCAAAAGTCTTTCCAGATGATCTTCCCAGAGTCCCTCCTAAGAGAGAAATAGACTTCGGTATATATATTATTCTTGATACTCGTCCTATATCTATTCCACCATATAGGATGGCACCAACATAGTTGAAAGAGTTGAAAGAGCAGTTGAAAGATCTCCTAGAGAAAGGTTTATTCGACCAAGTGTCTCACCTTGGGGCGCTCCGGTCTTATTTGTGAGAAAGAAGGATGGTTCCCTTAAAATGTGTATAGATTACCATCAGTTGAACAAGTTTACTATAAAAAATAAGTATCCTCTTCCAAGAATTGATGATATCTTCGATCAAATTCAGGGTGCCACTTGTTTTTCTAAAATAGACCTAAGATCAAGCTACCATTAGTTGAAAGTAAGGGAATGTGATATTCCAAAAATAGCATTCAGGACCCGTTATGGTCATTATGAGTTTCTGGTCATGTTGTTCGGAACTAATGCACCTGCAACATTCATGAACCTTATGAATAGAGTATTCAAGCCTTATTTAGATATGTTTGGTATCGTATTCATTGATGACATACTAATCTATTCGTGGAATGAGGAAGATCATGCTAGTCATCTCAGAGTAGTTCTCCAAATTCTAAAGGATAGAGAGTTGTATGCTAAATTCTCTAAAGTGTGAGTTTTGGCTCGAGTTTGTGGCATTCTTAGGCCACATTGTTTCTGGTGATGGAATTAGAGTTGATACTCAGAGAATTAACGTAGACCCACATCTCCAACTGATATCAGGAGTTTCTTGGGGTTGGCTGGATATTATAGAAGGTTCGTCGAGGGGTTCTCATCTATTTCATCACCTTTGACTAAGTTGACTTAGAAAACAGTGAAGTTTCAATGATCTGAAGCTTGTGAGAAAAGCTTTCAGGAATTGAAAAAGAGGTTGACTACTGCCCCATTATTGACCTTATCAGAAGGTACATAAAGCTTTGTTGTATATCATGATGCGTCTAGAGTTGGTTTGGGTTGTGTGTTAATGCAGAATGACAAAGTTATAGTTTATGCCTCCAGACAACTGAAAGTTCAAGAGAAGAATTATCCAACCCATGATCTAGATTTGGCTGCCTAGTCTTTGCGTTGAAAATATGGCATCATTATCTTTACAGTGTTCATGTAGATGTAGTCACAGATCACAAGAGCCTTCAGTATGTGTTTAGTCAGAAAGAACTCAATCTCAAACAGAGGAGGTGGTTAGAGTTACTCAAGGATTATGACATGAGTATTCTATAATTGATACGCTCAAATTACACCTCCCTAAAGAAGTATAAGTGATTGTTATCAAGTAAAGAACCCAACTTAGAGGTTGGGGCTGATCCCACGAGGAATATGATTTAGACTTAACTTTAACTTACGATTATATTCGTTTAGTCAACATATTTCTGAGACAAGTAAGTAAAATGGGGGGTTTTGTGTAATGAATATTTCATTGTTGTTTAGAGAGCAAGCGATCAAGATTCGAACTTTAGTTGTTATCAATGAGAGAAAGAAACTAGGGTGTATGTGTTCCCCATAAGCTCATAACGCGGTAATCCTAGTAATAGTAATCCTTTCCTAGTGTATCACATTCAAAGTGGTAAGTTATGTATCCCTAAGTGCTTGGTCCGCCAAATAGAGAATTTCACCCCGCACCTTGGTCCGGCTATGTGTGTATAATTTACTAATCCTTACCTTTACCTCATATTAGACATCAAATCAATGTATGGCTTAGTTTTCACCCTCGCACCAATTGACATTAGACTATTAGATAGTATCACACTAAATCTATGTTGATAATTCTTTTCTTATTAACGACCTCCTTGGTCCGGCAAGTAGAAACAAGGTGAATTCTAACATTGGCCACCGTTAAAAAGACTTCTAAACGAAAGAATTACCAATGCATGCAATAACAATATTCAAGAATTACTTAGTTACTAATCATACTTTGTTAATCGCTCATAGTTCCCACAACCTTAGTTGTGGATTTAGTTACCCATGCTAGCAAGAACACAATTCATATTTTTAGAAGAAGAATTCATGAACTTACGTAATGAGTAGAAGAAACCCGTAATCTCCAATTGAAATTCAAAGCAAGAATCTTTATAAACCGAAATTAGGAAATCAAATTGCTAATGTTTGCAAGTTAAAATTCCCAAGAACACACCAAGAACTAGAGTTAAACAATAGTGGCTAACCCCTAAAAATGAGGTTTACATTTATAGAAAACATTGTCCTAAACAAAAAGGAAACGAAATGAGGAAATAAAATGTTGGACGCGGCTTTGATCTACCAGTCTACGGTCCTTAGATCCCTTCCGTGGCTCAACACTTAGACATTTTCTCAGAAGCTAGAACCTTCAACCTTTTAGATACAAACGACGGACCTGCAGAACGGACCGTAGGTTGACCTACGGTCTGTGGGTCCCCTTCCTTGGTTCCACACTTAGAAATTTTCATTAGGTACTGGAACTCAAAATCTCGAATACAAATGACAGACATGCAGAACGTCTCGTAGGTCGACCTACGATTCATCAATGGCCATCGTGGTTCCACACTTGGTCAAGACTTCCCTGATAATCATTCTACGCCACCCACCTACGGACCGTGACTGGACCTACAGTCCGTAGGTCACTTCCGTGGGTGGCCACTTCTGCAGAAATTCAGCTATCTCTCTCTCGACCTCGTCCAAGTCTATTTCCTACAAATTTTGCACAATAAACATTAGTTCTACTACAAAATGGCCCTAGACACACACACCGCTTAAGTGAAATGTATTAAAAATACCGTAAACTCACGGTATATCAACACCATCAACTTAAATTCGTTGTTTGTCCTCAAGCGACTCACTAAGATTTTAAATGACACTTGTATAGAAGCAGGCATTCAAACACAAGCAATCACATGGCTTTCTATCACGACTCCTTTTTCAAGTGCAAATATTTTCCCTCAGACTCAAAAAGCTAACTCATGCGGATCAAGATATGACAAATATCATCCAATAGACACACAACATACACTTTTTCACTATCACCAAGGTACCAACTTTCCGACAATGTCACTAGTGCCCTCACTTCAAACGAAATCCTTTTCACACAGATTATATGAATTTGAGAATTTTAGGATTCACTCAACACTTACGCTCAGAAGTGACTTCAAGTACAGTTAGTGCTCAATACCATAGGCTTGCCCTTATTTTCACTGCTTAGACTCTCCAAACTAGTTGTTAGGATCACTATAGGACTTTTTTATCTTGTAACGTAGGCTTAGGGTCAAGTGTGGTACATTTGGATACTTTTGAGTGACTTTATGCACTCCTTGACATTACATTGGCTATTGGCCTCTTCCTTGACCTATTTTTGGCAACTTTTCATTTAACTTTCTTTCCCTTAACTCTTTTCAACATGGATGCGACTTTTGACTTTGTGACACTTATTTTTTTTTCACTTTATTTTTCTTTATTATTTTTTTCACTTTCACTTATCACATTTTTGTCTTTTTCGCACAAAGTCACATCCTCTTTCTTTTTTTCTTTTCAACACACAACTCTTTTGATTGGGTTTCTCTTTCATAGCCACCCTCAACTTATGCATTATGCATTAGTTGAGGTGCACAATGTCCGATGTCGGACCAGGGCTAAGATCAAGGTCACTTTTTTAACTCAGCCACCCTCAACTTAGGCTTTTGGCCTAAGTCAAGGTGCACATGTCCAAGGAGGGACCGGGGCCAAGACAATATTTTAGGGGAAGGTGACTTTGGTGAACCAAAAGAAATGGTGAATTTTAGGCTCAAATATTTGGATCAAAAGGGAATACTGCTACCATTTGGTTAGATCATTTTAGGCTTAAGTGGACTAATTTGAACAATGGCCTATGATCACTTCCCAACTTCTAGCCTAGATTATCCTAGCAGGACCAATGGGACAAGTTCTAGATTGGCACAAAACTGTCTGAACATTCAACTATCCTCACACACTTTTGGCGCCTTATTTCATTATCAGATTACCCAGTTCAAGTTTTAGCTTAAGTCATGAGATCAAATTGGTTCTTTATCATGTCATACTCAGAGCCAACACATTCAACTCATTCTAGCCTACATATTTTAGCACACATCCCAACTTTTGGAAGGATATCATTTTTCATTCTTAATTATGCCATCATGCTTCATTCTTTCTCATGCTTCTACACATACAATCCCAACACATGCTGGTTCAACAAAAATTAAAACATTCTCTTGGGGGAAAAGAACACAAGTAAGAAAACCCCAAGAGAGGATTATGAGTTGGGTTACTCAGACTTCACCCTATCACTCACAATCCATTTACCCCACCCCAACAAAATAGAGTACAATTGTCCCCAATGTAAAAAAAGTAAAGAATAAAGGACCGGGTGAAGCAAACCTGTGGCGCATAACGCCGAAGACCTATCAACAAGCGGGTGAGTCCAGTTTCCAGGAGCCCGCTGGATCATCAATCGAGACACCCTCAGTAGTGCCCGCATCAACAGCCTCAACAACCTCAACATCCTCAGTAGTGCTAACATCAACCCTCGCCGCACCATCAGTGGTGTTCACATTACTCGAGGCACCAACGCCAATCTCCCTAAGCCTTTATTGCCGCAACTCCTCATAAATGATAGATGCCCTCTGAGATGCCTCAGTCTCTTGGCGCTCCCTCTTGCTAACTCTCCCGGCCTCAGTATCATCAGAAGCCCGACTAGAGCGGGGGCTCTTCCCAACATGACGGGAAGAAGTATGAGGTGGAATCTCATCCCCGAATAGAGCATCGAATACCATATTATCAACCGGTGCCGTGGAGGCTGACTCATGCTCGGTTTCTGGTGGATCTAGGAGGGTGTCAAGATCATCTCAGAATCTAGCTAACTCCATCAGGAAAGCAGAGACATTTGTGGTGGGGGATGGTCGCTCTAAGACACGTAACTCAAAAGAATCAAGGCGCTGGTGCACGGCCTAAACCTTTCGGTCCATCATCCGCTCCATCCGCTGCTCCACCCTAGTCGTAGACTCATCATTCGCCCGCTGCATCACAACCTCATAAGCTGAAGCAGGGTAGTCATCTGAGCCTCTAACTTTTGGAGGCACAATAGCAGACCTTGAAGAGTGAGTGGCTCTAGAGGCGCTAGGGGTCTGACTGGTGGCCGGAGAATGGGAAGCCTGGGCATCTGATATACCGTGAGTTTACGGTATTTCTAATATATTTCACTTACAAGTTGTGTGTGTCTAGGGCCTTTTTATATTGGTTTTTATGTGTTTTTATCATATTTTGCAGGAAAGATGTTCAGGCGCGGAACTAAAGAGACATTTGAAAGAAATGCAAAAAAGGGCATCTACGGAGATGACCTACGGACCGTAGGTCTATTGACGCTCCGTAGATGATGGTCGTAGATCAGCAGCCAAGGCATGGAGACAAATCAGGGACATCTGACCAAGTGTAGAACCACGGTGCCCATTGACGGTCCGTAGATGGATCTACGGACCGTACTGTTGATCCGTAGATGGGTACTGCGAGGGTTCCAGTACCTGATTTTGAAGATTCCAAGTATGGAGCTACGGAGGGGGATTGACGGACCGTAGATC
>JAJOOO010019831.1:0-17175 GCA_029582685.1 Solanum piurae
AATGTGTGGATGTAAATAAGTTTTTTTATTCTGCACTATTTTCATTATTGAATGCAATGAATGACTATGTGGCTTGTATAAGACCCCTTCGGGGTTGAATACGCCATGTTACGACTAGGGGGTACTCTCGGGTCGTGACACCCCTCCTCCGAGTTACCAAAATACTCCCCCTCTTATCTACCAAACTCCCCCTTCAATTTACCAGACTCCGTCTCACCACTACCAAAACGTTGCTCCCAATTGTGCTAACGTTCAAACAAATTACCAAACTCCTCCTCCAATGTACCAAACCCCAGCTCCACAATACCAAAATAATCCTTCCACTTACCAAGCTCCACAACCAAACTACCCAACAAATTCCTATCCCAGATACCAAGCTCCTCGCCCAAACACCACAAATTATCGTCAGATGCCTCCTCCCCAACAAGGCAACTACAACTACAACTCCCGTCCGAGATTTGAGAAAAAACCAGCCCGTAACTTCACTCCCCTCATTGAGAGTCGGACTCAGCTTTTGAACGATTGACCGCTGCGGGATTTATTCATCCGGTGGGGCCCAAGCCGGTTGACACCAGTTCAAAGTTTTATAGGACTGATCAGAGGTACGCGTATCACTCCAACAGTGTTGGACATGATACTGAGGACTGTATCAACTTGAAGCATAAGATTCAAGACTTGATTGATCAGAACGTGGTCTCTCTTCAGACGGTTGCGCCCAACGTCAATAGTAATCCTTTGCCAAATCATGGAGGCGTCACTATTAATATGATAGAGACAGATGACGATTGGTGTTTAACAAAGGCGATAGTTTCAGTCGTTCCTGATGAATTGGAAAGGGCTGTGGCCTCCTTGAGCATTAAAGAGAAGAAATAATTTGTAATGCTGACACCCGAGAAGGTTGTTGCCTTGGTGCCACAAGAAACTCTTACTCGACCAAAGTTTGTAATCGAGATAGCTGTTACCCAGGGTATGACCAGATCCGGCCGGTGCTACATACATGAAGAGTTGGACCAGGGGGTGCAGAAGAAAGATCAGTCCAAAAGGCCGATTAGTGAAGCCAAAGCAGAAGAGTTCTGGAGGAAGATGCAGCCTAAAGATTATTCGATTGTGAAACATCTAGAGAAGACACCGGCTCAGATTTCTGTATGGGCTTTATTGATGAGTTTGCAGTTGCATAGGCAGGCTCTGATGAAGGTTCTGGATGACACGTATGTGCCCGCGGGCACCAACAGCGACAATGTAGCAGCCATGATAAACCAGGTTATTCGGGGACATCGACTCAGTTTCTATGACGAAGAGATGTCGTTTGAAGGCAAGATGCATAACAAAGCTCTGCACGTCACGTGTAAGTGTCGATACAAGATAATAAATCTCGTGTTGGTCGACGATGGGTCCGGTCTCAACATCTGCCCACTTTCGACTCTCAGGCAGCTGAAATACAACTTGGGAAAACTTCACCAGAACCAAGTCAAGGTGAGGGCCTTTGATGGAGTGCAAAGAGACACATTGGGTGCGGTGAACTTGGATATTCAGGTGGGTCCTGCAGATTTTAACGTGGAGTTCCAGGTGTTGGATATCAACACCAGTTATAATTTGCTTCTGGGAAGATCATTTATCCACATGGCTGGGGCTGTGCCTTCTACCCTTCACCAACTAATGAAATTTGTTTGGAAGGACCAGAAATTGGTCATTTATGGTGAAGGGAGCCATTCCAATGGGTATGCACCGATTGTTGATGATGTCTTTCGAGGTTGTGATTTCTATACGGTGGAGCTAGTAAATGCCACCGGTGATGACTTGGCTCCACAGCCCCCTATACCAGCCGTATACAGGATGGTTGCTACAGTCATGATCCAGAACGGTTTCGAACCGGGTTTTGGGTTGGAAAAACATTGTCAAGGAATCGTTGAGCCTATCCAAATTCCCGCCAAAGGAGTAAAATTTGGTTTGAGATATGTCCCAACAGATGACGAAGCAGAGATGAAGAACATGAGTGTTGATCAAGCATTGGCCAGGCCAATTCCTCATCTGTACCAGTCATTCCCAGTGCGGGAATATGCCACCGACAACGGTTTGGGGGAAGGAATCTTGAGCCTTTTCGAGGAGATTGATGCGGTCATCGAAGAAGAATCTGGGACATCGGGCATCCGTGATGCAGAACCTGAGGAGCAATTGCAGAACTGGACCTCCACACCGCTCCTGATTTCCCGCTCATCTGGGTAGAAAGGACATGTGTTTTTATTTGTTTTTAAAATCGGTGGTTGTCCGGAAGAGGCTCGAGACCCACCCTTTATGCAGTTTACTTGTTTGAAGTTTCTAAATTCCCTTGTGATGTTTAAAAAGGCAAAAACGGCTTTTGGCCGTTCATGGCTTCTTTTTTTTATGTTAATTGATGCAAATTTTGACCCTTCCAATTTTATTTTATTTTTTGAAAATTTTCTCCACCGCTTGTGTTGAAAGTGGTTGTTCTTTCACATAATTTAAGTCTCAGTTTCGATCAATACTGATGACTTGAATAGTGCTCTCAATTGAACGAACATGAATGCACGGCTACGACGAGACCAAATGAAGTGGCATAGACAATATGTGAACTCTTTGCATCTTGTTTTGATTAGCCATTTATCGAATTGATTCTCTTGTAATGACCATTGTACACTAGCGAAAGTGTGTAGTCTTGTTTGACTTAAGTGTCGATGCCTTGTGTGATTAGCTTACTTTGAACTATGCATGAAAAAATCCAGAATTTTCCCTGTTAGTCTGATTGATTTAGATATGTGTCCTCTTGATATGATCTTAGGCAACTTTAAAGAGTGTGAGCCAAACTTGACATATTCCTCTTTTGTGGCCTACCCGTGAGCGTGTGAAACTCTTTTGAACACCCCTTGAGCCTTACCTTTTTTGGAAGAACCTTGATGAACCCTAGACCTTACTTAACCCACTACCTATAATCCTCTTGAGTTGTGATTTAGTGAATAGCCAACTTAGGCCAAAAGCCTAAGTTGTGGGTGTGGTGAAAAGGAAAAGGAGAAGTCAAGAAGTGCAAGAAAAAGTCTCTCTAACCCATGGTAGTGCAAAACAAAATGGAAACCCTCCCTAAAAAAAATTAAAAAATATAGGAATAAAAGTGCATAAGGAATTGGGTTTCCAAGCAATACATGGAGAGTGAATGAAAGGATGACTTAGAAGCACTAGAAGAAAAAGTGATAAGGGAAGGAAAAAAGACGTTTTGAGAAAACCACATCTCACAAGGATGAAGAAGTCACTGAGCCTAAATGACCATACCTTTACACTCAACCTTATTACAAGCCTTGAAAAGACCTTTTTGATCTTGAGTAAGCCGAATCAAAAGTCGATTGAAAAATAAGGGCAAACCTATGGGTGAAAACATGCATTGTGTTCCTCTTTTTGAGTGTGAGTGTTGCATCTGATTCCCGATCTTAAAGTGATTAACTCATGTGTGTAAATATGGAATCATCATTTGTGTGAGGGCATTTAGATAATTCTGTTGAGCTTGAATTTGCACAAGTAGCAAGTATTGCGAGCATGAGAATTTATCGAATTGATTCTCTTGTAATGATCATTGTACACTAGCAAAAGTGTGTAGTATTGTTTTACTTAAGTGTCGATGCCTTGTGTGACTAGCTTACTTTGAACCATGCATGAATAAACCCAGAATTTTCCATGTTAGTCTTATTGATTTAGATAGGTGTCCTCTTGATATGATCTTCGGCAACCTTAAAGAGTGTGAGCCAAACTTGACATATTCCTCTTTTGTGGCCTACCCGTGAGCGTGTGAAACTCTTTTGAACACCCCTTGAGCCTTACCTTTCTTTGGAAGAACCTTGATGAACCCTAGACCTTACTTAACCCACTACCTATAATCCTCTTGAGTTGTGATTTAGTGAATAGCCAACTTATGCCAAAAGCCTAAGTTGTGGGTGTGGTGAAAAGAAAAGGAGAAGTCAAGAAGTGCAAGAAAAAGTCTCTCTAACCCATGGTATTGCAAAACAAAATGGAAACCCTCCCTAAAAAAAATAATTTAAAAATAGGAATAAAAGTGCATAAGGAATTGGGTTTCCAAGCAATACATGGAGAGTGAATGAAAGGATGACTTAGAAGCACTAGAAGAAAAAGTGATAAGGGAAGGAAAAAAGACGTTTTGAGAAAACCACATCTCACAAGGATGAAGAAGTCACTGAGCCTAAATGACCATACCTTTACACTCAACCCTATTACAAGCCTTGAAAAGACCTTTTTGATCTCGAGTAAGCCGAATCAAAAGTCGATTGAAAAATAAGGGCAAACCTATGGGTGAAACCATGCATTGTGTTCCTCTTTTTGAGTGTGAGTGTTGCATCTGATTCCTGATCTTAAATTGATTAACTCATGTGTGTAAATATGGAATCATCCTTTGTGTGAGGGCATTTAGATACTTTTGTTGAGCTTGAACTTGTGCAAGTAGCAAGTATTGCGAGCATGAGAATTTTTGGTAGTGGTGTGTCACAACTTGAATCTTTGAGTACACAATTAAATCTTCACATAAGTAGTTTGAGTCTTGTTGTGTACATTCATGATTTAGTCTTGTGTATAACTATTTGAGACACCTTGTTGAACGGCTGAACTTGAGTTGCTTGAGGACAAGCAACAGTTTAAGTTGGGGGTGTTGATGAGCCCACAAATTGCACTCATTTAGGGCTTTATTTTGATAGAAATAGTGTTCTCAAATGCTTATTTTGTCTTAATATCTGACAAAAACTCTTAAGTTTCAAGTATTTGAAGGTTTAGTGGAAGCATAGACACTTAGGCGCAAAGAGGAACAAAAAGGCTAAAAAGAATGAAGAAGTTGAAGCCTGAGCATCGCCAAGCACACTTGGCGATTCGCAGAAGGGACGCACTCCGCCTTTCGTTCCAGTATGCGAAACACTGAAGGAACAGGATCAAAAAGGCGATGAAAGGAGCATTCGGCGTTCCACCGAATAGATCCGCGAAGCATTACTATGTCGCCTAATGACACAGAGCACAACGATGCTGAAGGCTAGTGCAAGACGGCGACGAACTACACCAAAGGGCGAATCGCTGAGTTAATTGGCGATTCCGACTAACCTCGCCGAATGGTCCGCCAACACTATTTCTGAAGTCTATAAATACTAAACTTATTTATTAATTTTAGGGAGTCGAACATTTATTTTAATTTCCAGAATAGAATAGTACTTTTTGGATATTTTCTCTCAAATTTGGAGACGGTTTTTGGGAAACTTGAAGAAAGGAGTTCATCTTCCCCAAGTTGGAAGTGGGTCTTCTCTATTCTTCTTCCTTTGCTTAAATTCAGGTTTAATTTCTTATACCCATTTGATTTGATTATCATTTTAGGTGTATTTTTTTATTTCTTGATGTGTGGCTAAAAACCCCCATTCTTGGGGTGTGATTTAGCAATTATGTGTTGATATTATTGTTGGGTCTTGCTTGCTGATAGGTTAGATGTATTTTAATGGTGATTTCACCTAGTGGTTGTGGTTTAACTTAATGGGTTTGTAGTTGCAAATACAAAGCCACTCATGTGTTTTCGGCTTGCTCGAGAGGGAGGTCGCAAAATCAAGACCACTAGACTGATAGCCTAAGGAGTGGGTCGACATGAGGTTCAGTCCGAGAGGGTGAGCCCTAGTCCCATATCCTAACACTCAACTCGAGAGAGTGAATGGGGTAAGGCGTAGGCTGGTCTTCATCCGGCAAATGGGTGTCCGAGAGGAACGCATTTGAAACGGGGTAAGTTGCCCGAGAGGGAACTTATTTCCATCTAAAGCTTAGCCTAGTCACTATTATCTTGCAAATTTCTTATCGAAAGCATGTACCCAACTATTTATCTCAACTTGTATTGCGGTCACACCCCAAGAACTCGTCCCCATACTTGATTTTCTTGTTATTTTTGTTGATTTAGCTATACTTGTGACAAAACCCCAATCGATATTTGACACTTTTATGTCCCCCTTTTAATTTACAATGTTTTTATTCGTTAATGTCTTTAGCTACGACTAGTTAGAACTAGATTTTATTTTTTCTATATTATCGACGATCGTAGACACTCGAACCGTAGTTAGTATCGTTGGTCACGATAAGCATCATACACCAGCCTGGAACCTGAGAGCTCTTGCTACTTCTAGAATGTGCCTATGCAACCTTTCAGCCACTCCACTCCGCTATGGAGTGTAGACACAAGAGTTTTGATGGACAATACCTAAGGACTTCAATAAGGCAGTCATTGGTGTGTTAAAAAATTCACATTCATTGTCAGTTCTAAAAAACTTTACAATTGAAGAATAAAAAGTTTTAACCATGAGAAGAAATTCCTTAATAGCAACAACAACTTTTCAGCTTTAGATGGCAATAAAAAAAACTAAGCATATCTAGAACAATCATCAACAAGAGCAACAAAATATCTTTTTTCATTATAAGTGGGGACTCTATATGGACCCCAAACATCACCATGAACTAATTTAAAACAACAATCAGAGGTAGTAGTACTTAATGGAAAAAAGAAGTCTAGTGTATTTGGCAAAGGGACATATGGTGCTGCGACTACTAATACACTTGTCTCAATGTTTTGAGGAAGGAAAAAACAATTTTCTTATTGACTGAGGAGGTGTGACCCAACCTCTTGTGCCAAAGACTCATACTAGTGTTATTAGTGTCTATGGAATGTGCTCCAAGCTATGAATAAGAATGACCATCACTAGTGGCAGTAGCAGCAATATCAGTGAATGTTTTCTTATGACCTTATGTGAATATATACAAGTCACACTCTTCTCTATACCTTGTCACTAGAGAGATCCTAAAAAGTATAAAAATCAAAATAGAATCACACAACACACTTCATCTCCTTAGTCAATTGAGAGACAGATAACAAGTTATATTTAAACTTAGGTATATGCATAACATTTTGATCTCCTAGCCAGGGAAGATACAGGCTGAACCTATTTGAGTCACATTAACTACACTCTCAGTAAGCAGGTGAACTTTGCCCAAACCATTCTTGTTCATTGCCTCAATATGAGATAACAGTGAAATTGAGCTCCATATAACTAGAAGCTCATGAATCCCGTATTCATTTAACTTCAGCTGCAGTGACAGTAACATAAGGAATCAACATGTTGTCAAAAATGAGTGACCTCGGTGTTTCTGAATCAAGCATAGTCATAGGCATTAAATTTCTCTTTAGGATAGCGACTATTAACAAATATTAATTTTTTTTTACCTAACAGACTAATGCGCATCGAACTACTCCACAAGGCATAATTTTATGGTCATGTGAGCTTGATAGAGATTAAGAAACTACCTGGAGTGTCATTTAGCTGAAGAAACAAAGAATGATGTTGATCGATTGTTGCTATGATAGGGATGACTCCTGCTCCAGTGTCCAGATTCATGGTTGTACTGGTGTTCACCATTGTTGATTATGTTGAATTGCTCAAAAAATGAAGACTAGCTTTACAAAGATGGAACTCGACTTGAACCAAACACAAACTAGATGAGAAGAATGAAGATCGAAGGACTGTGAGATCGATCACACGAGCTCTGAACTCTGATACCATGTTAAGATTTTTTATCCTCACCATATGAGCACCTTCAAGTTACTAAGAGAAGGAAGAAAGCATAACAGTTGAAATGTATGCGCCCACTATCAGTCAACGGACTAGGTCCCTTGACTCAGCCAGAACAGTAGCTGAAGTAAAAGTGCGGAAAATAAATAGCACAATGTAAATCAGGCACAAGATTTTTACGTGGAAACCCCCTTGCTCAAGGGCGGTGAAAACCACAACCTGTACTCACAGGATTTCAACCCAAACTCCATTTCACTCAAACGGAGCAACGATTCATATTACAAACTCTTGCAACCTAGGGATTTAACTCTAAATCCCTTCCCCCCTCAATGTAGCAAATCTACTACAAAGAAAGAACTAAGCAATAACTCTATTGCCCACTAAACCACCTAACTATAGATGATTTAGACTTCAACTAAGCAACAACTCTGTTGCCCACTAAATCACCTAATTCTAGATGACTTAGACTTCAACTAAACAACAACTCTGTTGCCCACTAAACCACCAAACTCTAGATGATTTAGACTTCAACTAAGCAACAACTCTGTTGCCCACTAAACCAATTAACTCTAACTGATTTAGGCTTTTTGACTGAACCAAAACAATGATCTAATTCCTTTATAACATAGGAATAGATTTACAATTTAAGCACATAAGACACAAAGCTCAAAATACAACAAAGACACTTCAACACTCTATGACGTCTCTTTGTTGAGCACGAGCAGTGTTCTTCCTTGAAGATGGCATTTTCGTTTTGAGCTTATGAATTTTAAGTTCACAACTTTGTTTACCAAATCTTGAGTTGTGTCTTTGAAGAAGAGACTATATCAAATAGACAAAAACACCTTGGGACGACACCATTGGCTGAGAGCCTGCTGTTGTGGATCTTACTCAGCATTGCCTAAAATGATTCTGTACACACTGTATTTATACAGCTCAGTAACAAACTCCTAACTAACTAATGGATAGTTCCTAACAATCATTGCTAACTAAAAATATCTTCTATTCAACATAAAACTCTTCCTTAATCGTTTTTATAGTATAATGCATTTGAGTTAGTTATGATTATCATCACTTAACAATATGTATGACACTAATCTTGATAGACGGTTAGAGGTTTGCGAGACCATGACTATAATATCAACCACACGAGACAACAATTAAGTAGAAATAAGCAATAGCAACGTTATAGATATGGAGGAATTACAATAGATGCCATGGCCCTAGAATTTTACAACTTTGTGAATCAGCCTCCGAAAGATCAATCATTATTATTGCTTTGTGTTTGAAACCAATAGTAGAAATAGACAAACAGCAAAACCAACTTCTTGTGTTGAAAACATTGGTCTTTAAATCATAATAGATTAATTCAATAGCTTGCCAAAAATTAAGTTCCTAGGGGTTCGCGATCCAACTGCTTGTAGAAATATATTACTTATACGACTACGTACTCTCATGTGTGAATTTAAGAGCAACAACTAAGTTGCTTATAGAAATATGTTATTTATACGACTACGTACTCTCACGTGTGAATTTAAAAGCAACAACTAAGTTGCTTGTAGAACTATGTTACTTATACGGTCACGTAGTCTCGTGTGAATTTGGGAGCAACAATAAACTTAGCACTAGTCATTATGACTTGTTAACATAATTTTTAATTTACATAAAAAAGCTACACTAGCTCATGCATTAGGTTTCTTTATTGTTTTTGCCTTGTAATTAATTTTTCCTCCCTTATTAATTGCACATGGTAGACAAATTAATTTAGGCAATGAATTATGGATTTTTTTCTCAAAGGGTCAAAAAAGAAGTTTTAATGAGGTTGAATATTAAAGGTTAGTGTTAGGTACTAGTTGTAAATATGTACGGCTGTACCGACAAGGACAAATTCAAAAGGGCCCTATTATGTGTTGGAATAAAATTTCCAGCTCTGCTGCTTATAGTATAATAAGTGTGAACTTGACTAATATATCAACTCTTCATGCCCCACTTTGATTTAGTGATCCTAGTCTTGAAGATTGTTGTTGGAGGGTCATAACTTCAATTTTATAGCTCAGCTTTTTAATCTTAGGCTCTTTCAAAATTGAGTATCCTATGCATTTTGTCAAATTAATGCCACATGAGCTCATGGACATGGAACGACAGATATCAAATGTCATACTGAAATAATGAATTTTTTGATATCATAGTTTTTATATTTGATTGCATTTCTTTAAAGTTTGTGTTCGATAAGATATATGGTATTTATTAAAAAAATATTGATATATTAAATATTATATCAAAGTATATAGTTATATATAAATTCATATATAATATTATTATAATACTAGTAAATATATAAAATCACATTAATACAAAACTAATTATTTAAACCTAGCAATTTGCTTCTGTTTAAAAATGAAGAATTAAAAACACCCGGCACAAAATCTCAAATATTATTTTCTTTTAATTCTATAGAGCAATTAAGCAAACAGGACGCCAGGTTCACCAAATCTTACTAGCGTTTCGACCAATAACCAAAATTGGTCGAAACTTTAAGTCACATGAGTTCTGATGAATTTGATTCCGCTCTAAGCTCATAGGACGTGTTTGGTATGAACGAAAATATTTTTTCAAACAAAATAAGTGATTCTTTATTTGTTTTTATTTTTTTTATGTTGGTAAGTATGTAAAGTTTATTATTTCAAATGAATTTATTAATAATCTAGATAAATATTATGAGAATAAAAATAATTAAGGAGCTATGTGATGAGGTGTGTTGGAAGATGAATTAAAACACTATGACTTAAGTGAAATTCAGAGAAATCAACTCAAAATATTACTTATGAAGCCGGTTTATTTAATCAACTAAATATGACCCATAGTGTTGAATGACAGGTATAACTTAAAATTGGAATCAACGTTATCAATCTTCGTGTAATAGACATTGGAAATCTAGAATGAAGTGTGGAAACAGAATAAAGCCAATCCCTACATTATAAATTGCACATAAAAATCTGTATATGTGTATAGTATGCCTCATCATTCTCTTTAGTCACTACACAGAATGTAAAAAAATGACTAGATGAGTATTTAATTTCTTCAATTCCATCTTTATTTATCAAAATTTCGACTTTGGAACTAACATTATGGGTAGAGAGGCACCATAACGGCCTCTCTACCCTTAATGAAGCGCGCGCTTCCAAGATTTCAACTGACAAATGAGATGCTTGTAACAAACCACATGACCTTTAGAAAATTTTAACAATATGCTTTTCCTCATCCTTTTTAATTTCCTTCCAATCTTGATCTTCAACTTACACACTTTCATTTTCAACCATATTGGCTGTTGCTTTCTTTGAGATCCAATTGAATCTGATTTTTGTAGAGACGTGTGAATCAAGAATTGTGCTCTTCTATGTTGGACCTCTTCAGGGTCTTCCATTTGCATCTTTGAGTAACCATAGTATAGTCTATTCATTTTGTTTTTTTCTTTCTTTAGGAAGAAAGTTATATAATGGAAATAAGAAGAAAAGAGAGAAAGAAACAGAGTAGCTTGTTGAGAGTTAAAATGAAAGTGAACTATAAAAGATATATATTTATATAGAGAGGATAGAAGGGTGTGTGTGTGTGATGAAGAAGCATGTGCTTTGAAGAAATGCCTAATTTGTCAAATGTCTACCCCATTGTCCCCTTGGCTATGACTAAAATAACTACTCCATTTATTTCAATTTATGAAATGTTTAAGAGAAACAGAGCAAGTTTTGAAACTTGTACTCCCTTTGTTACTACTCCTTCCGTTCTGACTAGTCAAATTTTGAGTTTCTATTATTTTCTCTCTATCCACTTTTAATTGTCATGTTGTGCTTTTCGAAAGTCAATTTGACTAATTTTTAAAGTTAAATTAAATTACATTAATTCGATATTTTAAACAAAAAATTTAGATATTCAAAAACTATACGAAAAGTACTATAAATTCCAATTTTTGGCATATAAATATGATGAAAAAACACATCGTAAAATATTAGTCAAAATTATTATCGTTTGACTCTAAAAAAGGAAACTATGACAAATAAAAGTGGACAGAGGTAGTAATAAAAATTAATTATTAATATAGTGAGATTATCATTTTACTCCCATTAATAGACAAAGGCCCAAATATATTTACTCATTTATATTTTTCAAAAATATCAACTCAATATAAATAAATAGACGATATAATAGAAAGAAAAAATTGTACTTCCTTAATTTGTCAAAAATAACGAATAAAAATAGAAATCAAATTAGAAAATATTAGACAAGTAAAAGTGTCAAGGAGTATGTTAGTTGTTCATTTTCTTTCTATACATTTTCTAAGAATTCATAAATAAGAAATACAGCTTTAGTAATTTACCTATTAGGAAATTTTTGAAACCTTACAAAATTGTTTTAAGTTTAAAAGGAAAAATTCAAAGGAAACCTGTTTATTTAGATGCAATTAATCATTACTTACGAGTCACATAATTTTTTATCCATATGTTTTAATAATAGTCATTTTCATCCATGTGGAGTTGTTGGGTTTTAAAGGAGTGAATAGGAAATAAAGGCTTGTGACTTTGTCGAAGGGTCATGATCTTTACGAAAGGTTGTGTTTTTTGTAAAGGTACCGCTACTTCTTTAATAGTTAATTAATCCGTTTTATCTTGGAAGAAATTAATCTACAGGGTACTTGAGAGGATTAAATTTCTTAAGGACACACAGTGGATTCTGTTGACTCGAATAGTTCTTTTCTATACACGAGTTGACATATATGTCATTTAATCTTATGATCTTAAATATGTCATGCATATTGTAAGCTAAATTTTAAAAAATAATGAAAAAAATCATTCTTTTTTAAACCGCTTATAATTTTTTTTGTGTACGTTATTGATTGCGAAAAAGACGAAAAGATTTGTTATGTTTAATTGGTTAAATTATCCACACACAATATTTAATTATTTACTCAAAACTACTACACTGATTTATTGAACTTAAGTCATATATAATATCTGTCTAGAGTTTACGCTCCCCAATAAGTGAATATTCTGTAAAGATCTGACGCTCGAAAGACTAATGAAATTCAACTAGATGCACTTAATAAGTTCCATTTCTTTATCAGTAGAGACTTCACCGACACTCTAAACATTTTTGTTCATAATATTATAATTTCTACATATAATTCATAGTATTAGGCCGCGGATCTAGGCTGAAGGGTTAGGATTTTTATTTGAACTTCCTCGATAAAAAAATATATTATATATATAAAAATATATATATATTTAGTATGTATATAAAAAATTGAATCCTCCGACCACAAAACTAGAAGCAGATGGCTCAATAACTTGGGGCTTCAAAATTTATTTTGAAGTTTTAAGTTCATATCACATGTATTATTACATATTTATTTTCAATTCTGAAAATCCTGAATCCGCCGCCACAACTTATATAACTTGTGTCTATGAACCAAAAGTCAAACGGGATAATTATTTTATACGTTTATTTTGTTCTTTCTTTTCACCATTCACTACAACAAATATGATATATAGCTACAAAATTATTAGCTACGACATAAAATTCGTCATTAATTGTTCACTTTTAGTTGAAAAAATAGGTGTCAAATAATAGTAGCATAAAGTCAATGGGGAAGAAGGCCATGCCCCATATGTACATGTCTGCCAAACAATGACATGAACCATATTGTCTGCTGGCTTTTAAGTAAAAAGGGAAAAAAATATTGTGCTCAAAATAAACTTTAGTTAATTACATTATTGTTTAACATAGGAATATAATATTATATTTGAAACAAATTAAAAAATTACGTGATTTTCAAGCCATTCATTGACCCTTATTCAAGTCTTGAGGATCATTGTATGAGACTAATTAATAAGTTATGGTCCTGAGTTTTCAATATAGAATTCTATTTTCTATATAGGAGTAGTAATTTTTTGTTTTTAAGTTTGACGTATAGAAGGTATCAAATTAAATGTATCGTGTGATAAAATTGTTTTTATGTTCATGTGATAACTTATCCTTGAAAACATAGGAGAAAGAAATGGAGAGGAAACAAGGACAGAGAAATTGGCAAGCAGAATCATATAAAAGTTGACACTTTATTTTGGAAAAGATTATATTATTTATATAGTAAAGCAAATATGTGTTATGTATTTATTATATAGCGTTATAGTTTAAAAGATTACATTACATAGCTATATTTAGAGTTTTACTAGCAAATCTGTACTCTCTCTGATCAAACTCTCGCCCGTCTCTCCCATCTCTCTTTCGGTCTTTTCCTCTCTCGCTCTCCTTTCTTGTTTTCTCGTCCCCTCCCTTTCTATATCTTGCCTGATACAAACTAGGCAAGACATGAGGAGACCTCTAGCTTCTTCCTCTTCTCCTCTTTAATATCATACCTAAACTCTCACTATATCTGAATGAGGAAGAGATACATTGTATCAATTGTATTCTTAAAGAGTATACAACACATTATACAAAATATATAGCAAGGAAAATGTACTCCCTCCTATCTATTTGTTTATCTTGTTTAATTAGCTTTGCACGGATATAAGAAAAAATAAAAGCTTTTTAAATTATGATATTAAATTAAAGATATGTAAAATGTAATAAAATGCTTTTAAATCTTATGATCTTAAATATTTTATAAAAAAAATTAATATTAAAAATTTTCAAGAAAAGAGACAACTATTTTAAATGGATTAAAAGGAAAAAATTAAAACTAATCCTTTTGTTTTGCTACTAATAAATTAGTGGTTGGATATGAATAGGGTTAGGTGGTAGCTTTTAAATGTGTACGGCTGTACTCACTAGGACAAAATTAAACAAGATCACCTTGACACTTGACAGTACCGATGGTGCTGGCTGAGTAAGAATTTTATTTTTTTGTCAGTGTGAACTTGATCTACCAGACAAAATAATAATGAAAATTGGTGTACAAACAATAGTTATTATAACTATCAGATGTGGTGCTGAGACGGTTACTTTTTTAATTAGATATTTTGGATTCGAGTTTTAAATATGGAAAGCTTTCCTCGAATGTTGTATGAATTTAAAATAATTGAACTTTAATCTGAATATCAGACACCGAATAGTAAATTAAGAAAATAATTATTATAACTGATCAAAAAATATGCGTGTACACACATCACACATCTTAGACTAATCCACAAGATTGATTCAGTTTGACGGTTTGTGAGTCTGAAGAAAACAACATCATGGCATGTGATAACAAAGTCAAATGTTAAACTGCATGTTATGACGTGAAAAGAAACGCTTTGCTACAACTCAACAACCATCACTCAAAATTCATCAAACCTATAAAAGTAATTAAAAATCTATCTTAAATTTAAAATGTGTGAGAGATGGGAAAATTATTACTTTAATTTGAAGATTCAAAATTTTGAAAAAGGAAATGCACAAAGAAATCAAGGGATTCAATATTTACTATCTATGTATAAAAATAATTTGAATTTGTATACATAATGTAATTTTCTGATAAAAATTATTCAAATGAACCCTCTTGTTCCTACTTGGCACTACACCTACATTGTACTTCCTCTATCCCTAATTACTTATCCATATTTCCTTTTTTAGTTGTTCCTAATTACTTGTCCATTTTGACAAATCAAGAAAGGACAATTTTTTTACCTATTATACCCTCAATTAATTACTTTGAAAAAGGTAGAACTTCTTGAAAATCTTAAGTTTTTAATTTATCTACTTCATAATTAGTAGGGGTAAAATGGTAAAGTGCCTATGTCAATTATTGATTTCTTAATTTGTATACCAATTCAAAAGTGGACAAGTAATTAGCTTAATTTGCATTTTTCGCATAAATGGCCAAAGGAACTTTTTCAATTGGAAGTATGTTTTTTTTCCTAATGGTCAAACAAATATGCCCAAAAAAGAATAATTTTATCATTCCATCTAAAATATTGTAGGCGCAAAAGCCGGAGGTCCATCCAAGAACATGTGAAGCAGGGTAGTGTATTGGTCAAAAAGATTAGCCTAACTTTTCCATGGAAGGGCCACAATTTACAAATCTAACATCTTCTACATTCTCTCTCAATCAAGTTGTTAATCAAGCTAAAAATAATTATATCAGTTTTTCATTGGAAAAGGAACTAAAATATTTTTGAAGTATTGAAAATGGTATAAAACTATCCTACATTCACTTATTGACGCCAAAAAACCCTTGTCATTTATCTTTGGATTCAAATTTGACCACTTTTTTAACGAAATTTTATTTAAATATGTGGCGCTCAACCATTGCTTATAATTTAATTAATTAATATAATTTATAAACTCACCACTACTAATAATTAAGCAATGATTTTAACAGGTGTTGGGAACGAAGGGTGAAGGATTTGTTTAATAGGTGAGCACTTATAATTGTGAGGGGAGGTGTCACGCCCCGAGCCTACACCCTAGGTGGGACTGACAGTCGAGAATTATTGCTAGCCCCAAACGAACCCTTGGCTTGACTTACTTACTCAGCGGAAGACTTAACTCATGAAGAAGAATACTTTTAAAGTAAACTGAACTGCTCAATAAACACTTGGAATGTATCAAGATAACATTCACTGGCCAAAAGTGGCAACTCAAGTCTCAACCATTAAAACAGGAAATAGAAACTCAATAACTAACATCTGACTGTCTATGAAGCCTCTAAAACAACTGAGATAGTTGTCGGGACAAACCCCACGACATCCTAATGAACTAATAAAATAACTGAAAGCAATAAAAGGAATCCTCCGGAATGCAAAGGAGGCTCACCAACTGACTCTGGAGTGCTCACTGGATCAACGATGCGCTGGATGCCGATCCTAGTTACCTGTGTCTGCATCATAATAAGATGCAGGCCAACTGGCATCAGTACATTGAATGTGCGAGTATGCGCGTTGGAATGTTAAACACAATATAGGCTTGAAAGGAATCTTAAGAACTTACCTGGCTCAACTCATCTCAACACCACTGAACTCATTTCAATATAAAGCAGTTTAAAACAAGTGAAATATAAAGAAAAGCTATTTAAAACATGATGTCAACTATGTGTGTATGCAAAGATACATATAACTCTGAAATGTATTTAAAAATACAGTAAACTGTGTATATAAAACAAGTGAAATATAAAGAAAAGCTATTTAAAACATGATGTCAACTATGTGTGTATGCAAAGATACATATAACTCTGAAATGTATTTAAAAATACAGTAAACTGTGTATATAAAACAAGTGAAATATAAAGAAAAGCTATTTAAAACATGATGTCAACTATGTGTGTATGCAAAGATACATATAACTCTGAAATGTATTTAAAAATACAGTAAACTGTGTATATAAAACAAGTGAAATATAAAGAAAAGCTATTTAAAACATGATGTCAACTATGTGTGTATGCAAAGATACATATAACTCTGAAATGTATTTAAAAATACAGTAAACTGTGTATATAAAACAAGTGAAATATAAAGAAAAGCTATTTAAAACATGATGTCAACTATGTGTGTATGCAAAGATACATATAACTCTGAAATGTATTTAAAAATACAGTAAACTGTGTATATAA
>JAJOOO010019832.1:0-28524 GCA_029582685.1 Solanum piurae
CCCCCCCCCCCCCCCCCCCCCCCCCCCCCCCCCCCCCCCCCCCCCCCCCCCCCCCCCCCCCCCCCCCCCCCCCCCCCCCCCCCCCCCCCCCCACTTATGCATTTTCCCTAAATAAATATACAAATCGGATAAAGATACCTTAATCAAAGGGATTGTTGTGAATATCTTTAGAAATATATTTTCCAATTTTTGAAAAAAAATACAAAAAATGACGGGAGGGAGAGTGAGGCGGGAGTTGAAAAATGGAGAAGAATTGGAAGAGGTAAATCTGAGAGAGAGAAAATATATATTTTTTAAAATATGAGAGAGGAAGAGTTGGAAAAGGTGAGACAAAATAGGAAGTAAATTAGGATACACAATAATTTTTAAAATAATGACATTTTGACATTTTTACTAATATTTATAAAGTATGGAGGTTTTTACTAATTATGTTAGGTTTTATGATTAGTTTGCTAATTTTCCCTTAAATTATTAATTACTCAATCCTATGAAAGATATCAGGATAGTTTATTCTTTGCGAGCATATGATCAAAACCTCTTGCGGTTATGAGTTAAGATTAATAACTATAAGTGGGTTTTTTTTCATTTATTTAAAATACATATTAGATTTTTTGACTTCTTTGTGTGTGTATTTTTATTATCTTTAGGCTTTTTACGTAACTGTATATGCGACAAAAAAATATTTCAAGTACAATGATCGTAGGTATATGTAATGTATCAATATTGCATAATAGTGTATAAATAATGTATAGCTTTGTATTAGAGATGTATATACATAGATATACACTATTTATACATTGCAGTTGCAGTGATTCATTCGATCTGAAACTTTTTTTCAATTCTGATCAACTCAAATCTCCTATGAACAATCCCATTTTTTTTATTTGAGCTCCTCACAATATTTTGATATATTATTCACTCGAAACGATTCACATTTGCGGCAAGTAAAATTTTAAAACTTGAACTTCAAAACACTTCAATAATGAATTTCAATGGACATCTAGCTCAAATCTCCTTTAGGGTCTGTTTGGAAAGCCACCTGGTAATTGGAATTGGTGTAATTACTAGGGTAGTAATTACCAGCTTAGTAATTACACAGTCTAGTAATTATACTCACTTGTTTGGTAGCCACAGTGTAATTACACATGTCCTGTTTGGATGTCACAATGTAATTACACATGTTCTATTTGGATGCACAATTTCAATCGTAAAATTATATTAAATTTTAAAAATAAAATTAATTATTTAAAATTTATACTAGACAAATAAAAAACTTTATAAATAACACTAAATTAAATATTTAAGATATATATTATTTTTTAAAAATATATTAATTAATAAACATATGCTCTTAACTAATATTATGAAAAAACAATTGATTTATATTTTTTCAAATTAATATATATCAATTGAATTGATCATAAAAACTAAAAGTATGAAGTTTCTACGAACATCGTGAAATGCATGTTTGATAAAAAGATTAATATATAAATAAAATATCATAAATTATAAAATATTTGACAAAAAGATAATCTATCAAGTCTAATTAAAAAAAGACTTGCAATGTGAATTCAATATTACTAAAACAAATGAAAATGAAAATATAACATAAGTTATAAATTCAAAACAATAAATTTAACATAATACTCTTATCGCAAATTTCAACATAGCATATATAAATAAGATTTATTTTTATTTTTTTTAAAAAAGAAAACGTAAGTCTAAAACCTTACTTAACAATAAATTCTATTTTAATTTAAAAATTAGAATACTAATAAAATTATGCTAATGAGAAAATAAGCATGTCATAAAGAAATGGATAATACGAAAAAATTGCATAGAATCACATGAAGGTTGAGAACGAGAAGAAAATGAAATATATTAACATAAAATAAAAAATAAACTTTTAGAAATTTTTAGAATAATAAAAAAAAGAACTTTAAATAATAGAAGGAAAAAAAAATTAAAACAAAAAAATAAAAATAGAAATTAAAAAAAATTAAATTAAAAAGTAATCAGCTGGTAATTACACCATGTAATTACCAGCAATTCACAGTCTCTGCCTGTTTATTGGAGAATGTAATTACCCCTACCAATTACACCAATTACCTGCTGATCAAGTAATTACCTGTCCAACCAAATAGGAGAGACATTGTAATTACACCCAATTATACCAAATCCAATTACCAGGGTGTCCTTCCAAACATGCCCTTAGGAGTCTCAAAATTTAAATATGAGTATAGGCTAATTAATCATTTATCATGAATTATTGAGGTATTAATTCTTAGCCATCAACTCCTGAGAAATAAAGTAATGTCTATCAGTGTTCATGTAGATACCTCGATCGAATATATCATCAGGCTCAAGCCAACATAGGCTACATCTGCTTTATATTTCAATTACTTTATTTCTCTTCTTATTTGTAACTGAAAACAAAGGGGAAAAAACTGGCTTTTATTCTATTCATAATAAACATCCAAGATATCTTAGATGCTCCACAGCCCAGAAAATAAAAATAAAAAGGAAAAAAAGATGTACATGTTATTAAAAGATCCTTTTCCAACCAACTATGCTGAGCTAAAAGAATCTTCCAAAAATTATATTCCTTCATTTGATCGATCATTGCAACTCCCCTACCGGGGCTTCGTTGAGCCAGAGGAAATGGATGAAATCATACAACTTTGCGCTCACGCTAACCTGCTCAGAAACAAATCAAGGAAAACCAACAAAGTTCAGTTGAACCCGCATTTAGATGCTGAGCATATATATACACATATATGTGGGAAAAAAACTAAAACTCGAATAAGTACTAGATTTCTCATCAGCATACCTTGTATGGTGTTGGGTTCAGTCTTCTCATGTGATCTGGCCGCATCTGCTCCAGTTGTTCAATACACCGTTCCCTCATCTCCTTCAATGGAGGCAGATCTTCTCGTATTTTATCTTCAGAAATGATAAAAACCAACATCATTTTTTTTCAATATTGGATAATGTTGCAAAAGCAGTTGATTTGGAGGCATAGTCTCATCGACCATTTTCACTCACATATCATTTTAGTGGCGTATACAGAATTTTATGTAAGCAGTGTCAACACTCCAAAATTTTGCGTAGAAGTGAACAAGTAATTAAGATCACTATAATGGAAAGTGGTCTCATTTGTTATATTTATACCCAATATCATTCATTTAGCTTATATATTATCTATATACGAACTGGTGTCTTATGACATCGGATCGGGTTAGGTGTATCTGCCCCTGAAGTAGACTTTGTGCCAACAAGTGCTACAGAATTTTTACATTTCTACAACTGTTTTTCTTGCTTTTGATTGTGGAAACGAGACTAGGAAAAAATTGTACAATCTACTTTTCTTTATCTAAATCGTCAACCTCCCCCCAGTCTGAAAAAAAAAAGAACACAATTTAAATGGCTTGGTTGTTTTTAATGCCAAAACCTCCATACAAGATGATTGAAGAATGTCTTCATGAAAGCAAAATGCAGCAGTTTGAAGTCCTAGTCACTTTGCAATAACTTGCAACTCACAAACCGTAGCTAAGACAGACCGATATGTATTTAGGAATTCCAAGACTATAGGGTCACATTCTTTAAAAAACATTTTCCAGCTTAAAAATTAATATAACTCAAAAGATAACAAGTCTCACCTGAATTTCCAGGCCAAAAACACTTTAGAAGCTCCTCAACACGTTGGGGAACAACATATGCCCTTTTAGATTCAGTAAACGGATGACGGCACAAAATTCGTTCACCTACCTGTCAATGTTTCTTTGTTAACCATTATATACACCAGATAAATCATATGGAACACCACTTAAGAACTAGACATGACAAGCTTGATAAAATGCCTTAGGATGTACTGATAAAATAAAATAAAATCAAAGTACCTTAGGAGGTGGCTCATTTTCACCAGTCATTATGTCAACAAGGGGGTAGCCTTCCTTCCCATACAATCTGAAACACCGTTTTTTACATGGAATGGAGACCTAGAAAGGAAACAGAATGAACGTCCATATCATGGAATAAAGAGGAAATAGAATGAAATCCATATTGGATCTGAAATGCCAAGAGAAGAGAGCATAGCTTCAGCAGACCTTTGTAACATCTTCAGAAAGCTTGATCCTAGGTTGATTATTTATCTCAACCAACTTGAAAACAACACCTAGAGCGGGCTGTGCGTAACAGGTAACCAAATGTGTTCCAATACCAAAAGAATCAACCTCGTGTCCCTGTTTAGGAATTAAGTCAAATATCTACCTTTCAATCAAGGGAAAACAATGGCAGGCAGTGCATACAAATGCATGAATTCAAGCTATAGACTCAAGAATTTGAGGTTATAAGAAGGAAAAGTATCTAGTCGGAAGTGTATACTTATGCCTCAGAATTTTAAAACAATGAACATACACTAGGAGGTAATGCAAAGAACTAAATTTTATTAGCATAATTTTAGTGTTGTATTCTTGCATCCTTTTTTCCTGGTCGTTCTTGAGTGCTAAAACTGACATGAGCGCGAACCGCCATATATTTTCATTACTTAATGGTTTGCTTGTTACATAAATTTAGCTCAGTTTACTTCCAAAATTTAGACGAAGAGATCTTAAAGTCACCACACGAGAGAAATATTTGACATTTTAAGGAGTTGTCTCTATAACATTATAAGCAACATGAGGATATTGATGAGAACTACTGACATATATATACATAAACACACACACACACGCATAGTTAAATAAATGGAAAAAATGAAACTGGACCAGGTTATAACAAAGTGAAGCGCAAGAAGACAGCTAGAGAAGAAAATTTTTATGGCAATGGGAGACATTATAGAGGTCGATGACATAGGACAGGATTCTGCATGTTACGCGTGTGTTGGATTCCTGGTGCTCTAACCTGTTTCTTTAGCGCATCCAATGTTTCCTCATTAAGGTCATTGCTAGCTGTGATGTTCATCTTTCCAAAAGCAGGAACTCCAAACTCTTTTTCAATAGTTTGAAAGAATTTCCTGGCTTCGCATGACTGATAAGCAAGATCACCAGAATCTAATCTAATGCCAACTGCTCTATACCTGTACATATAACATAAAAACGACAAACATAATAAGGCATGGACGTATTCCAATAACTACAGTAGAAAATAAAAATACATCAAGTAGAAATAGACTTGGTCAAACAAATGATGGTTTCAACTAAAATAATAAATCCTTAGAGGAGAGAACTATTAATTTGGACAGTAAAAGGAGGTAATCATGCTAAGTTAAGAAAAAAACTGTGCACTGTCGACCAAAAGAAGTGGATAATTTTCCATAACATGAACACAATGTGCTCAAGGGAAAGAAGGCCTTGGATATCTAAGCTTCTCAACACCTTTTTGTTTTTTCAGCTATTTATTTTCCTTTTTAGTTTTTTTTTTTTGCCTTTTCTTTTTGGGCGTGGGAGGCAGGGAGCCTACAATATCAGATTTCGGTGAGACCTCTTTCAAGACAAATACAACAACAACAACAACTACGTCTCAGTCCCAAATAAGTCGGGGTCAGCTATATGAATTCTCATTTCATCATTTAAGCTCATATCATAATGAATAAAATAAAAATTAAAAATACATATATATATATATGATACTACAAATTATAAAAGTTGCATACGAGTCTTAAGCTTATCCTCAACTAGTAGCTATCACTTATATGGATCTTTCTCTTCTATCCTGCCCTATTCTTAGCTAGTTCATAAATGGGAGAGAACACAAAAAAGGAAAACATAAACACTACAAACCTTGAGAAGATCAGATTAACAAAAAAGCACTAGGAATTCCAGCTGGCATCTCTTTTCCATAGGTTCAATATATCACCAAATATTCAACAGCATACCTTTTAATCTAATAAGCATCATACGAAGTAGATGACACAAAATAGAACTTGTCAGGGGAAGCACTTACCCCAAATCATTAAGTGCAAGAGCAACTGCACAAAAATTAGGAACACCACTTCTCATGACCTGTTAAAGTACAAGTTATAGATGGTCAATAAGAAAGTAAGTATGTGCCAAAGCAGATTATCAGAACAGAGTAGAGATACACCATGAAACTAAAATCCTGCAAGTTGAAGATTATGCCTGAGCTGACAACTAAATACCATGATTATACCCTTCTCTTTCAAAGTAGATTTCCTTATTTTAGGATATTAACGCAAATTACGAAGAATTTTTGTTCATTAAACTACACATGCATAGTTTACAGATAAAAAGGTCAAGTATCCCAAAAACAAAATAAAGCAGTGGCAGAAGTATCTAAAATTGCACTTACATCATAAGTATCGACAAGGGCCAAAAAGCTTCCAGGAAAGGCGAGCCCATATGAGGCGAAAGCTGCTAATTCACTTTGGTTTGTCTCATTGAAAATTCCACCTAATAAGCGTGACCGCTGAAGATAGCACAGTCATCATAACAATGATATCCAAGTTCAAAATGGAAGAGAAGAAGCATCAACCACCTTCATCACTTAAAATTTGAAGATTATCAAGATTTGAGAGTTGCTCAATTTTGATTAAGAATCAATTATTTGCAATCTCTAATAGAGGAAGGGACGACAGGAAAAATTAGGCAGTCCCTTCAATTATAGTAGACGGATATAAATAAAGATATCTGCAGGAACTAAGAATACACCCAGATGATAGAAGATCTTTTTTTCGGCTTTCAGCTTTATTATGGGAGTCCAAGATAAATCTACAATAAAGCACCCAAGGGTGTGACCTAGTGGTCAATGAAGGGGCGAGAACCACGAGGTCTGATGTTCAAATCCCAGAAGAGACAAAAACACTAGGTGATTTCTTCCCATCTGTCCTAGCCTTGGTAGATAGAGTTACCTGGTACCTGTTGCAAGTGAGAGGTGACAGGTATCCGTGGAATAAGACGAGACCCCGCAAGTTGGCCCGGATACCATGGTTATATAAAAACAGAAAGCTAAGTCTGCAATAAATCAAAAAATGTTTCCACGTAATCAACTCCTATGTAGTATGTAGGGATCTTTATTATTTATTCTGACACCTAAGTTGTTTCCAGAGTAGGTAAATCAAATGGGGAATGATGATTAACGGGCACGATCTAGAATGATATGCTACCACTGACTGTACAGCCGCTTGAAATGGTATTTGGACAAAACCAGCTCAAATTCGAAAAGTCTCTCTAAAATGGAATCACACCTTGGGATCACAAGTAAGCAATTAGCCACTTATCCACTAAGCTGCCTGCCACTTCAAGCTACTACTTAGGTTAAGGTGAACTCACTTGTGACTAGGTCCAAACATAAGATAACCTATTACCCTTATGCAATGGGCTTACACAGGTAAAGAGTGATAAGCATTTACATCCGGACAACCACCTGAATCGGATAAACCCCCAACACTTCTTAGATTAATCAAATTTTGAGTGGTCATACTAGAAAATTAGAAGCCCCTGAGTAAAATTGAAAGGGAGAAATGAAAAGGTGAAGCAAAAACATAAAGGATACTGAAAGTACGGGACGAAACATGCTCAAAGTGCAACTCAGAACTAAATGGATAATTTAGAACAAAATCTGATGGCTGGAGATTGAAGTAGACAATAATAAGCCAACAAGGACACAACAGTTGAATTAAAAAGGTGAAATAATACCTTTAATTTAGTAAGCCATGTCTTCACTAGACAAACAAAATCCTTACAAACCTTGGGACTATCAAGGTGTTTAAGTGATCTCTCAGTGATCTCATCTAGGCTCTGCATAATATCAGATCAAATCAGATAACAGATAACTTTGATCCAGGGCAAGACAGTGAGCATAAAATCCAAAGTATGGAGCATCTAGAGACCAATTATAATCTAGATAGTCATAGTCCTTATATAACCGTTGTGTTTATCTTCATTATTAACAAGATGAACGAGACATAACCAATCAATAGAAAAAACTAAACCTTTAAATTAGAAACCATGCTAAAGACCAGGCCTCACTAGTTGACCGCTGACAACTCACCAGGGGCGGAGGCAGAGGGGTGTAAGGCGGTCAACTGAACCCCCTTTGTTGAAAAATTATACTCCCTCTGTCCCAATTTATGTTTTTTGAGAGTCAAACAGTTTAAATTTGACCGGGAATTTGCGCATGAAATCTTCAAATTTTTTGAAATGAAATTTATATATTTGTAAACTATGTAAAAAGTATTATAAGTCACACTAATTGATAATTCAAAATGTTTAAAAGATCTATGCAAAATTTACAGTCAAAGATAGACTTGTTTGAATCTCGAAATCCAAAAAGTGCCACATAAAATGGGACGGAGGAAGTTCTATGTAAGTAGGGTAAACATGGTTTTTTTTTGTATATACATAAGTTATTGAATCCCCTTGGCACAAATTTTCTTTTCTTTTTTGAATTCCTCGCTCCGCCACTGCAACTCACTTAATAAGAAGTGCTAAAGCTAGTGAATATTGCTTTAATTTATGGAGAACAAGAAACACATAAGTCGGAATTTCGAACTCAGATAAAGTGGGCTTTATTTCAACTTATAGAAAGATGTTTTGATTATCTCATTGTCACAAGTATCCATGAGTAAAATTGTCAAGTGATGCAAGTATATGTCACTAAGTATACTTGTTCTCCAAGTAATCACATATTTACATGAATGTATGCACTTACGCATACAAGGACCTACAAAGAAAACACATCTGTTCTACCTTTTCAAATATAATTTCTGCAAATGAGACAGCCCTTTCCAACAATCAAGGGTTCTATTACAGAGTTCAAATCAAAATCAATTAAACCTCAATCCCAAGCCTCTATTACATAGTTTACGAAATATGCATTTCCTTAGCAACCAAAAACCATCTTTTGCAATATCCAAATTGGGTTATTTCTATCACCATGAGAAGATGTGTTAAAGGAAAAGTGGTATGTGTGCATCTAAATAAAATACTTAAAAGATCTAAATGATGATCTGCACCTACCAAAATAACACTAACAGTAATATAATAATTAATTTTGATCTTGAATCAAAGCAAACTAGAATTTATGTAAAAAGATGAAATTAGAAGATTTAGGGTGTGTTTGGATTTTGTAGTGTTTGGATAGTAAGTAGAAAATATTAATCAACTTTCGCAGGGGTGGGGTGGATGTGGGGTCGGAGGGTGAGAGAGTTTTGGAAAATGACCTAATCCTCTTGATAGGGAGGCTAATTTTCCAGAAACTAGAGGATAATGCGTTCTTAAGAAAAAAATAACTCAAAACATTGAAGCCAACCATACATGGGAATGTTTTGATAACTAATCCATCCATTATACTAATCCTTGCATTACTATACTTGCATAACTAATCCTTGTATTAGTAATACATGCATAAATCAAATCAGCAACGAATCGACCCCTTAGGGGTTGTATGGTAGGGAGGTATTAGAGAAAATAATACATGTATAATGTATTACACCCTATTCAGTACTATTCTTTTATACACCCTACCAAACGACCCCTTTGTTTCTCTATAATTCTAAGACACCTTTCAGTTATGATCCTTGAACATCCCAAGTATGTAAGCAAAGGTCATTGTGAATTCTGTGGGACAAACAAACTTTAGAAACACTTATACTAAAAGTGTGACTTATATTACATAGAAGGAAAAGTTGGTGCAAGGTTCCACCTACCATAAATGAGCTAACAAAGGCATGGGAATGTGTTCCACGGAGCGGGATCCCAAATAACTTCCCAGCTGCCACATTGCTGCCAAATAAAGTTTTTGAAGAGAGATATGATCCTCATGGCTAGATTGATATGATAAGAAATTAAATCTCCAAAAAATAGGGAAAAAGTACCACGATACTCTAGGTTTTACCGAAAAAGCAGTTTATTCTTAATAAAACATAAAAAGCTAATAAAACTTTAAGTTTCAGCAAATGCAACAGTAAAAAATAATCTGAGAAGTTAAGAGTTGCTTATCAAGAGAAACATATTCATCTTATTGACCAAAGCTCAGCCCATCTGGAAAGCAAAAGGAAAAGAAATTCAAAGTAAATGAAATGTTCGAATAATCTCAATTGATGTCAACTATCCGTATCGAGAGCGTACTCTAGCGTTTAGCTTCATGTAATCTTCTCCATTTTAAGGTCAACTTGCATGACCTTCCAGTGTACCGATCCTTTCAGAAAAGGTACAATTTTGTTTCTAGAAGAGAGAACATCCTTTACTTATAAAAGAAAAATTTAAAAGCACTTGACAAGAAAACACATTCGAGGCGTAGTTGTTGTTGGTGACTATCTGCGAACAACTTGTTCAAGAGTCTGGCCAATTGAGTGTGTTTTCAATCATACCAGTTGTATAGTGACACATTTGTACTGTTATGACAAGCTGTTTTTTTTATATCGTTTATGACTAACTGGTTCTAAGAATCTTAAAATTTTATTTTATTTCAAAATAAAAAGGATGTCCAAATGAAATTAAAAACTGCATCTCATTTAGAAAGAGGAATAGATAATGGCAATATTTCATGGAAACAGATTATAACAGAATAGATTGTGTATGGAATCACCTTGTTGCATCAAATCCTCCCATGTAGCAATATTTCGAAGCTGATATACCACCATCTGGACCCTACTCATGAAGAAGCAAAGATCATGGAATCATTTGTAAGAGAGACCTTCCAATTTCAAGTTATTGGAAAGAAAGATGAGAAACCTGTGCTCTTCGAAGCCCAAATTCCAGCAGCAGCTTGGACTTTCCCGCAACAAAACGATGTCTTGCTGCATTAGTAGTGACTAGCGATGCATAGTTTATGAGATTGACAAGTGCAGTTTCTAGTAGTTGAACCACCTTCGAGATTCAAAAGCAATTACCAGATATGACAATCGAACAGAAGTTTGAGAAAATGCATGAAGCATCAATACTGAGAACAATGCATCTTTCACGTACAAGCATGAATAAAAGGATAGTTTAGTTGGTACTCACAGCAATTGACCCTTCAATCCTCATCAGCGGCACCTTGGGAAAGACAACTGAACCTTCAGGTATAGAAAATATCTCAACATCTGAACAGTCAATTCCTCGAAGGTAGTTATAGTAGGCATCCTACAAAGTCCATTTGCAGATGCTTATCTCTCAAGCACTTAAGACTGTAAGGGCTCATTTGTTACGAGGGATAAGGGATAATTAATCCCGGGATTAATTTTAGGATGAGTTTATCCCATGTTTGGTTGGGATAAAATCAGGTGATAACTTATCCTGGGATTAGTTATCACGGGATTGTCATGTTATTTTCATCCCACATTGAGGGTGAGATAACAATCCTGGGATAACCCTTTCCCCAACCAAAAGAGCCTGAAGTATGTCAAACAATTCTTCAAGCATACATGAAAAGGTAGTATGAAGGCACAAACAGCTAGAAGACGAGATGTTGAAACACTGCCAGACTTTCTCAACAGAATGAGATGGTATGTTCATGAGAGCAGAAAAAAAAATCTCAAAGAAGATGTAGGATTAGATACCAATGTGAACAGAATTACAATTTCTCTGAGTTGCCATAACAGCTTCAGTAAATTCATGACAATTTAGTGTACAGATATGGCATGAACCTCTTTCCTTTATGTTAACCAAAAATCAATAGCAGCAAAAGAACAAATGCCAAATGCAAGATAAATAAATTAGATGACGACTAGAAATAAGCCAACAGTTCACTCATAACCACTCATGCTTACATAATCTCATTAATTACCCAGGTTTCACTCATAATCATATTTCACTAAGGTATCATGAAACAAGAAAAACATTAATCCTCCAGAATTCATGCACAAGTTTCCTATAATGACATATAATATAATAATAAAAAACAATGAATAACCCTAAAAGGACAAAAAGATACAAGCAGATTTCTATCTCTCGTCAAATATAACTTTTACACACATTACAGCTGTTTATTTACTCTGTCAATAATTAATCTACCTCACACGACGGGGGCAATGATTTCCTGATAAAAGCAATCTCATCCTCAGTTAATTTGTAATGAGCAATAAACTTTATGCATTCTTCTAACCCAGAAAATATTGTATATTCACCACCAAATGGATTCTTACGGAAATACAAGTCAAACCTGAAATATTCAACCAAATAGGGATAAGTCATTTAGTAGCTCACTTAGATTTTAGATGAACAAACATTTTCTCAACAACTGAATAAGAATATTACTATTGAAAACTTAAAATAAACAAGGGAAAAGAAAAGAAAGCGCCAACAGATTGAAAGAGATAGTTATCCAGCTTCACACTTGAGGCAACCACACCAGGAAATGGGATCAACTATTGCATAGCTTAAACAGTTATCCTAACTAGGACATACGTATACTGTCTAGTTTTCTTAGTACAGAAAAGGTTTTTTTTTTCGAGGTCTAGTTCCTAGAGTCCACTGGAACTAGCGATTTGTAAATGATTCACTTTTGGTTAAATAAAAGTTCTACATTTGACAAAAAAAAAAGAACTTAAAATAAACAAATTAATGTGTGCCTCTCCAAATTAAACTGATCAACATAAAAATGAGTATGTCCCGCTATAAAATACGAGTTGCTTCATCAAATAAACATGGTGAAGCAATCAGATATCTTGAGCTTGAATCTTAACGCCTGCCATTACTCCAAACACTTCCACATATTAGGCCCACAAAATGGAAAGCAGTAAACACGAAGAAGAAGCCAAAGGGAGTTCAACATCTACCGTATATACATAAAAAGAATAATTTTAACCATTTATAAGTGTAAGCTTCAGCCGAACTCCTGCATAACCGTCCTAAGGCATGCATATATAAAATTAAAAATAAGTGTCCTCTGTTTTGTATTTTCAATAAGGCACTTGATCAGATGAATAAAAGTTAGAAATCTCCACAAATTGATCCTTACCAATTGATCATATTAATTCATTATCTTTCAACAATGAAGAAAATGATCAATCACAATTCTAGATTCTATCAACTGCCAAAATGAATAATTTCAGTACTTGCACATTATATCAAACACATCAAATGCATGACAAATTGATAGAAAATCAATAATATGCAGGCACTCACACAGCTCGTTCATTGTGTTTTCCAGCTTTCCAATAAGCATAAGCCATAGTAAATTGATAAAGATCTGTTAAAAGAGGTGTCACCATTGGATTGGTCGGACCACTAATAACCCCAATTTTAGGTCCTCTTTGTTCTAATTTCTTCTTCCCATTTGCTACCACTGCAGCCGCCATGATTATTGTAATTTATTGAAGGAATTAAACCCGATAACCACAATTGTTCTCCCGTTAAATACTAAGAGAAGAATTATTATTATTACTCTGAATCTAACGATTGAGTTTCTGATTTCACCAAACACTTCCCTGCCGGTGCCGGTGCCGGTGCCGGTGCCTGTGCCTGCCGGTTTCTTCCCTGCTGGCTATGCTATATTACAGCATGTAGAAAACAGAGGAAGAGGAAGATGGGAGGCCCAGCTGTTTGATAAAAGTTTTTATTTTATTTTATTTTATTTTTTTGGTTTTTTTGAAGTTACCAAATACTAACACTTCTAGAACTGTTTGGGTTATTTTGGAGTTTGGACGAAAGAGGCGGATCTAAACTTTTAAATAAGTGGATATTAAGCTTTACACTTTTTCTATCTATCCATTTTTTTTTATTTTATGTATATATATATTTGATTTGATATGACACGTTATTCTTATAAAATTATGTTTTTTTTTAAAAATTAAACAAAAGATATTTTTGTAAATACTTATTTAATAATAGATTTAGTTTTTGATACTGGTGTTTACTATGCAATGAAAATGAATGACCGAAGGGGTGATACTTAATATACACTTATACAAGTGATTGCAGAATTTAAGTTTTCAAATTAGGAAATTAATGCCTAAATAGGGTGAACGTTGAAAATAACATCTTCTTGACCATTTCGTCCCCATTATCAGAAATAAAGATTACAACAATCTTAATATTGGGGATCACATCAAACATCTCTGTGCTTAAAAAATAAATATTTAACCATTTGTCTTTTTGCATAATAGATTGAAAATCCAGTCTTCTTTTTGTTTCGATTTTAGGCTAATTGAATTTTACTTTTTGTTGGCAAATGAATATTTCAACAATTTATTAAAGTTGACTCTTAAATTTAAAAATGATTAACCATAAATAGAAGAGGATAAAATGGTTATAATTTAAGTGCTTCATAAGAATACCCTTTGCCAGTAAAAGTTGTCAATAAGATATTGTTTCAGCCTATTTGAAGATCTTTAAACATAAAATGTACTACAAAAGAACAATGTAATTGTCAAAACTTAACACTTCATAATCTTGATTTACAGGAAATTAATAAGCTAACCTCAACATCTACAGCGTTTATAATTAACTTTAATTTATAAATCAACTTGATAATTAAATCAAATTCTTGCAAATCTAGAAAGTCTAGTTAATTAGGAGAAAGACAAAACAATGACATTATCTATTCTTATTAAATTAATTGGGAAGAAAATATCACCAATATGATTTGATTAAAATTTAAACAATACAAGCTAAATCTCAATATCCTTGTGAAGGTAAAGGAAAGACGAATTGTTTAACATAACTCTTTTCAGAAAAATATAACTCGAAAAAAGTTAAGTATTGCAAATAGGACCGTCTATTTTCTAAAGCATAGAACTTTTTATAATAAATTCTTTAACGTTGTTGAAATTTAATTTAGTGATTACAGTAATCTTTAGCAAAATAAGTTGCTCAGCTTTAGGATCAATTTGAATTTTAAATTTTCATTTAGTCGTTTGAGTTTGCTGAGATAATGTAGGCATTTGAATCATGTAGATTTCACACTACCTTTGCAGTTTATTTGGTACAAATCTATCTATATATAATCGGAGAAGAAAAATCGTCACATGTCAGCACCAGAAATTTTCAAATTTTTAAATAATAAATCATTAAATATCACATAATCAATTAAATATTATAAATTCAAAATTTAAAAAATAAAAATAGACACATTTCATCAACTTACACAAAACAAAATTAATGAATTATTAAAATTAGTTTATAATCAAAATTTTAAAATAAAATATATTGGGAGTTCTCAAATTACATCCATGGAACCATAATTTGAATCTGTAAAATTGTTTACAGATTTTCTCTCCATTTTTGGATCAGATTCTGCAACAAGTTAAAGAAAGAAATTCTTTGCAAACCGCACAAACAACAAATGATCTGCAGAGATTCAATTGACAACAATATCCCCTTAACTAAAACTGTTTGGATAATTTTCATAGATTGATTGAAATTATAACTTTTGAGTTTTTTTACACTTCAAATTTTGAATCTAAATTTTGGGCAGTTTTCATTTATGGGTATGTTTTAATTCCTTACTTAATGGGATTTGTAGAGGTGTTGGAACTTAATCATAACTGCCCGCATAAAATCATTTGACAATGATGGCGGATTAGCAGTATATTTACCTCTTAACTTGTGCATTGGTATTTCATATACTCATTGGTTTATATTTTTTGTTTTGTCAAAATTTACGAGTTGACAATTGTGTCGACAATAGCTTTGCCATATTTTTCATTATTAATACAAGTTGTAAGCATTTTGTTGGTTTATCTTATTATCTTTTTATAATCAATTTCTACTTCATATTCTAATTATCTACTAACGTGAAATAGATGATTGTAATCTTGCTTGCATTTTGCTAAATATCTATTAACCTGTTCGGAGTATTTTTTCTTTATTGTGGATTTATATTTTAATAGGAGTACAAGTGCATTATTATTTTTCTTCTATTAAGTGCTTACATCTATTTATGGAAAACATGTAACATATTGTTCAAAAATGTTGTTTTATTATTCATTAAAATCTCGGATAATCTATCTGATGCTGAATTGTAGGTGTAGAATACAGGAAAAGAAAATGACGGTAGATATCAGGTCATTTCCATAGTCACTATTGTTGCCTAGCAATTTTCTCTTGCTTCTATGCATTTTTTATATAAGAGTTTCAACTTTCAAGCCTTTGACATTTTCCATTGCTCCAACTAAAAATATTTTTTCAAATATGTTTTCCGTGTAGATGCTCATGCTCAAAATGAATTCAAATTCGTACTGAAACATCAATTGGATCATGTTTGATGAAGCACAAGGTAATCTAACTCTTCATTTAGTTGTGCACTTTTGCTTAAAATTTTGACACACCAAAATTTGTTAATTAAAATGAAAGATAAAGGATTAAAATTTGAAATTGTGGATATAGTTATAATTTTTCCGATTTATCATAATTGTAGCAATCAAATTCTAATATAACAAAGAAATCAAAGCAGTTATAATTAAGAGATATTTGATGGAAAGTTAATTATCTTTAATCAAATTCAGTTGAAGTAGTAAGATTCGATAATCTGAAGAAAAGAAAAAAAAAACATTTGATTGCTTTATTTAATTTAACATGGAGGTTATTTTTAAAAAAAAAATTATTACCTATTGAATCTTAAACCATATCAACTGAAATCTTTTATTTTAAAATGAAAGATGAAGGATTAAAATTTGAATTAAAATCATCATTTTTTAGATTAGATAAGTAGAATGAAGAGAAAACACTTATCAATATATTTATAATACTAAGGACGAAGTAAAAGGAAAACTGGGTTAGGGTTGGGGAGATAACATTATTTAAGTGTTAAAGCAATTATATATGATCTCAAACAATAAGAAAATATAAACGTGTCTTATCCACATAATTGAAGTCACAGTAGAATTATAAATATACTAGGAGAGTAAAAGTGTCATGTATCAGCACCACAAAAAAAGACTAAGATTTATTAAAATTAATTAAAAATCTAAAAATAAACAAAAAAATAAAAAATGCAATCACTAATTATTTTTAAAAAAAAATACTAATGTAACCATACGCACCATAACTCTCCATAAAAATAGTATTTATTATTAAAAATTATAATTAATCTAAAAAGATCTTTTTTTAAAAAAAAATATGTTACAAATTATTATTTTGCAAACAACAAAAAAGACACATGTAATTGTAGTTAATTATTTTAAAATTAGTGGGATAGGTTTTAAATTTATGTAAATGTTGATATCTTTTTAATTTTGAATTACCTAAAGAATTAATAATTGATTAAAATTAGTGGATTCCTAAAATATAGGCAATTAATTACAAATTTTTTACTTTCATTTTAAAATTTCATAATTCAAATTATTTTAATTTATAAATTGAATTTAACAAAAAAGTAGTATAATAAAAACTGACAATTGAAATTTAACAAAAAAAAAATAATACAATAAAAACTGTCAATCGACAGAAAAGGCACCAGTTTAATACATAAAATAAAAAAATTATTAAAAATTACCAAGTAACAATTTATTTACATTTTAATTTATATATCATTTTATAGTTTGGAAAAATTGCATCAGATTAGTGTATATCGCGCATCAGATAGTGTATCATGTATAAAATGTACATCAGATTAGTGTATCTCGCGCATCAGATTAGTGTATCTCGTGCATCAGATAGTGTATCATGTATAAAATGTACATCAGATTAGTTTATCTCGCACATCAGATTAGTGTATCTCGTGCATCAGATAGTGTATCATGTATAAAATGTACATCAGATTAGTGTATCTCGCACATCAGATTAGTGTATCTCGCGCATCAGATAGTGTATCATGCATAAAATTTAATGTATCTTACTTAACGATTAATGTATCTCGCGCATCAGATTAATGTATCAGCGCTTATATTATTATATCCGTTTTGAGAGATTTCTGTAATTATAAACTTTTAAGGGATAAGTTGTAATTTTACCTTAAAAGTATGTGATTTCTGTAATTTGTCCTTTTAGTTTTTATTGCAGTTATCTTTTTGATCAGTGAGGTTATGTGTTTTAAATCTACGTAATTTCACTATCTTTTGAATTCTCTATTCTTGATAAAATTAAAGTTATATATCTGCAATTCTATTAAATAATAAATTGCACTTTTAAAAACAAAATAGAAACAAAACGAAGAGTTAACAGAAGTCCTATTTAAAAATTTACTTTTTCTATATTTTCTCTCCAGTTCACACTTTACATACAATTTCAATTATTTTTTAGATAAATTGATTTCAAAATTTAAAAAATAATATAACTAAAAAATAAAACAAAATGATTGATAAACATTATCCGTAACACATAGTAACTGTATGAATGACTGAATTGTAAGACTCAGCTATAAAGTTACCATATTTAGTAAGACTCTTTTCTGTTCTTCATATTTTTTATTTTAAAAAAAAAAGGATTATCTCTTTTTTATTTTTTATTTTTTTTATAAAAAAAAACTTGGCTAACTATAATGGTTGTGAGAATTCTACAATATTCAGATAATCTATAGAGATTTTTTAATTGCTCTCATCAAATTTAATTTGCTATTACTCTGCTCTATTTTATCCTTCAAATTCACTTCGTGAATTCACTTTCTTTCAATGTTTAATACTTTTGGCGAGGCTTTTTGTCTATTGTTGTATTAGGTTGATAAATATTACCACTAATTATTGTACTTTTAAGCTTATACTAAATTTTATTGGAGAATATCTCTTTTATAGAGGATCCAAATCCAACATGAATTGAAATGAGGGCAATGCAACTCGATTTGAATGACGATATAGATTATGAATATAAAAGAGTGTAATTATTAAAACGAAAAGTAAGAAAATGTGACTTAGAATCATATATCAAATAAATACAAGATCTCATTAAATATAGAATATGTAATATTTGTTTGATAATTTTATATTTAATTATTTTTGATGTTTTAGCATTATCGACGCATATTAAAAAACTTATTTTTATTATTTACTCGATGTTTGATATCAATATTACAATCCGACTAAATTCAAATTAGTATAAAAAGTTTCACATTTAAGGTAAAACACTCCATAATAAATAAGATAAATTATTATAAATACATAAATAAAAACAACATATTGCGATAACAAAGACAATAAATAACATAATGTCAATCAACATTCAAATATCGAAATTTGCATAATATTAACATCATTATAGCTCTATTCTCATATGTATATTAAAATTGAAAAACAAATTATACAAAACTTTCAACATAATATAAAAAACTAATATTGTGGCAGATTACAACTAAATACTAATATTTTTATATTAAATTGTGCATTCATTATATTAATTTAGTATCTTTAAATAAATAAGTTAATGATTTGAATATTGTTATTACAATATATTTCTAATTAGTACATAATTCATCTTATTAAATATTTTTAATATAAAAACTTAATATATTTTTCACTATCCATGCAACGCACAGGTATGTATACAGTAAATAAACAAGATCAATTTTTTTTTTTGGAACCCCAGGATAATCCGCAGCCGCTACAACCTCTACCACAGCCTCTGCCCTTCGGGTGAGCACTCTGTGGTGAGCACTTTGTGCGCACTGGGTAAACCCCCCACTGTGTAATAGCCTGCAAACCACACAGGGGATGTAAACCGCACTAGGCAAGCCCTATGCGACAAGCTCGACTCAGAAGGCATTGAGGGGGGATCGATCCCGGGTCATCCGTGAGGTAAGTGTTCCTTGAAAATGGAATTTATTCCTTACTTTCCACATTGTCCAAAGGCAATAGGGGATAAAATTTTTGAAATTGTCATTTGTATGAGTCCTGTTTTGAATTTTCGAATTCTATTAAAGCATGAAATAAATTCTCTATGAAGGAACCTGAAGGAGTTAGACCGCACACAGTGGGATCATTTTTTCGAAAAACTGAGGAATATACACTGGTTCTTTATTTTCAGACACAGTAGGAAGATCAAAGGATAGAGAGGAGAAGATCTATAATGAGAAATCTAAGTGGACATATCATGCCGATGAATGAGGCTTCAAATGGATCAGATATTGGGTTTAATCCAGGAATCATTGTCACACCCCGAGGCTACCCCCTGGACATAAACACGGGACGTAGGATCACGAGTGACCCCAAGCTAACCCTGAGCTGGCATATCATAAGAAAACTGAATATATCTATGAAAAGATAAACTAATGCGGAAGCTAAATCATGAGATAACTGAATGATAGAAAATACCCAATATTGTTATGAATATATATAAAATTCTAAGAGTTTAGTGATACTGAATAATCACTCAAAAACTAAAGTTGAATCTAACTATGTCTGGAAAAGCCTCTAACTAACTAAAGTTTGCTGGGACATGCCCCAGCTAACTCTAGCAAAACTAAAAACTAAATAAAAAAACTGAAGTGTAAAACATGTCTATTGTCCTCGAAGTATGAGGACTCACCACTGAAGCTGATGAACTGGAGATCGGGAATCGATCTATGTGTGATCTGGATGTTGAGTAACTGGACCTACATCATGAAAGGATGTAGCGCAGAGTATGCATCAGTACTTGGAATGTACTGAGCATGCAAGATATAGAGTATAGCTGAATAAAATACATAACTGAACAAGCATACTGAGCAATAACATAATCTGAACTGAATGTAAATGCTGAAAAATACTGAAGGCTGAGTTAAATGCAATGACCAAGTACTAATCCTGAACATGACATATTGAGACTGAAGAACTGGTCAAATGCACTGAAGTATGACTCTGGGAGCTACTATTAACCGACATAAAAGCATGTGAGCTAAACTTGGAGTCCGATGTATGCCTCCCATCGAGAGGACCTAATATACCTTGCCAGAGGTATAAAGGCATGATTGTTTGATGTATACGCCCCATTTATTTGCGAGGGGTATAAAGGCTAACCCTCATGCCATGCGAATCTTGTTCTTGTTTCCTTCCCCTATGGTTTTGCAAGGTTTGGATTCAAGGACGAACCCTTTTCAAGAAGGGGATCAGAGAATGATGCAATTCACATTGCCTCAAGACCTTTGACTCATAGCCAAGCTCGGGAACTCCAATGTATTGAAGAGTTATTCACAAAGATAGAGGCTCTTGGCCTTGTATTGGTGGCAAACAAAGGATTTTGTGCCTTGAAGATCACATGGGGACCTTTTGGCGAGCTAGGACTAGTTGGCGGATCGCCCAAGGGCTTGGGCGATGAACCCAACTCGCCAAAGTTCTGAAACCTAGCAAGGTGCAGGATCCATCGCCAAGTGGATGAGAGGATCGCCTAGTGCATTGGGCGAGCCCGACTTAGCTCACCTAATGGCCATTTCGGGTCACTTTTGGGCCCTTTTATGTAATAAAACCCTAAAACTATAAATAGGCAGCTTAGATTCATTTTAGACTTAGACTTGTTTGAATATTGTGGTTGTAAAACTGAAACTTCTGTTTGAGTATTTGAAAGCTTGGTATATGCTGTTGTTGAACCTTGTTTAGAAACGTCGATTGCTTGGGATATCGATTCCCTCGAGGTCGTTGTAAGAGTTAGGTGCTTCTTATTGGATTAACGAAGTGAGGTCTTTGGGTTTAATATACCCTTAGGTTGATCTTTGTTTCCTCTTTTTGTGTCTATCTATTTATCTTACCTTTTTGTATTTTTGATTTCCAAATTTATTGTAGTTTCTCTTGTGAGAATTACATCATTTGGTATTAGAGCAAGACTTAGTTTCATTCCTACGAATCTAGTCTTGGGTTGTTACAAAAAAAAGTGTTCAACTTGTTTTTGTGAAAATTTCTGAAATAGGTTTGATGATTTGTGTCTTGTTTTCAGTTTCCAAGGTTGGATTAGTGTTCCCTAACCTTATTTGAGTCTAGGGTTGAGATTTGAAAGGGTTTGGTTCACTATTGAAGAAGCCACCATTGGAGGTTGAAGAAACTTCAACAAGATAAAGTTGGTTTTGAAATCTGGAAATTTTGGCAAGGAATTGAAGGCTAAAAAGTATTGGGTTTGTTCCCTATATCAAGGAGAGCTTGTATCTCGAATTTCATGAAATTCCGAGCTAAAAATCTAGAGAGTTTTATTTTGGGTCTTCATAGTTTCTTGAAGTTCTTGAAGAATATTCAAATCTTCAAGGAGGGAATATTTGAAAAGAAAGAGTTTGATTCCAAAAAGAAAGCTGCTTATTCAGCGAGTTGGAGGACATTTGGCGCATCTCCCATTGACCCCCAAGACCGCCGAAAGTTACGGTAGGTGCTACGAGCAGGAGCCACACAAGATCCATTGCCAAAGCTCTTGGGAAGATCACCGAGTCATAAGGCGATCCCGACTTGGCTTACCCAATGGACATTTCGGGTCACTTTTGTCCCCTTCTATGTAATAAAGCTCTAAAACTATAAATAGGCATTTAGGAGTTCATTTTAAGAGACTTGTTTGAATATTGTGGTTGTAAACCTGAAACTCATCTTTGAGTGTTTGAAATCTTGGTATAAGCTTTTGTTGAACCTTATTTAGAAATGTCAATTTCTTGGGATATCGATTCCCTTGAGGTCGTCGTAAGAGTTGAGTACTTCTTATTGGATGAACAGAGTGAGGTCTTTGGGTTTGATACACCCTTAGGTTGCTCTTTGTTTCCTCTTTTTGTGTCTATCTATTTATCTTACTTTCTTATATTTTTTATCTCTGCATTTATTGTAGTTTCTCTTGTGAGAATTACATCATTTGGTATCAGAGCACGGATTAGATTCGTTCCTACGATTCTAGTCTTGGGTTTTATTGCTACAGAAGAAAAAGTGTTGAACTCATTTTTGAGAAATTTCTTAAATGGGTCTGGTTGATTTGAGTCTTCTTTGGAGTTTCCAAGGTTAGATTAGTGTTCCCTAACCTATTTCGAGTCTAGGGCTGAGATTTGAAAGGGTTTGGTTCACTATTGAAGAAACCACCATTGAAGGGTGAAAAAGCTTGAAGAACTTCAAGTGGGTTTTCAAATTTAGGTGAAATTAGAGACTCTTGGGTATTGGGCTTTGATCTCTATATCCTTAGGAGTTCATATATGAAATTTGAGTGAAAACGGAGTAGAAATCCATTGGGTTTAAAAATTGGGTGTTCTTCATGTTCATGGTGTTCTTCATGACATGAAGAAAGAAGGAAATGGGTTTTGAAATCTGAAGATTTTGGCAAGGAATTGGAAGATAAAAAGTATTGGGGTTTGCTTCCTATATCAAGGGGAGCTTGTATCTCAAATTTTGTGAAATTTCGAGTTAAAATCATTGAGGGTTTTATTTTGGGTCTTCATCTTGTTCATAGTGTTCTTGAAGAACATTCAAATCTTCAAGAAGAAGAAATATTCCAAAAGGTGTTTGATCCAAAAAGAAGAGAAAAGGAAAGAGTACTTGTGTTGGTGCAAAAAGAAATTTACCAAAAGGGATAAGTACTAGGTCAAGGAAGTACAAGGGGACACAAGGAGTGCAAAACTGGAGGCTGAAAGTATGCAGGAAGGTTAATTGGGTGAGCTAAGTCGTGCTTACAAAGAAGACTCGGCGACTCGCCAAATGGGAGTTGAGCTCGCCAAATGAACTTACCTCTCTGGAAAAATCCGGTGAGCTGAGGGAACTTCGACAAGCTACAGGGAGTAAGTTGGCGATGTGAACTTTAGTTTTTTTTTTAAAAGTTCAAGTTGGACACCCGAGCTTCGTTTTATGACCAATCTCATTTACTAACTTCCTGGTCTCATTTTCCTTGATTCCTACTCACTTCTTTGATTCTAAAAACTAATTTCCAACTAGTAAATGTCCTTACTTAGTTGTTGATTAGTCTTGTGTCGGTTTTTCTTTCTTGTGCTTTCTTTGTGTGCTTTTTTAGTTTTACTTCGTAGTTTACTTCTTGATTCAAATCTGTTTGTTTTAATTTAGTTGTCCGTCTTTCTTGAAACAAAAATCCATTCCGGCCAAGAGTAGAATTGACTCTTTTCTGATCAACCGAGTATAAGAAATCTTCAACATTAGCCACGCCAATTTGAGAGGCAATCAAAGGTGTGTAAACACGAGCGATTGTGAGTTCATTTTACTAATGCTAACGTTGTTTGTTGTTTTTGTGAGTTGTTATTTTGTAAGTACAAATGAGTTATAAAGAAGTATGCCATCAATAGCCTCGGACCCATGTGATTATGATATGGGAGATTATGATTGTAGTGATGGGGGCTATAGATGTGAAGATGATGGTGATTATGGAGGCTATGATGATAGCCATGATCAAGAGCCGAATGGGAATGAGAGCTACTATTCCGGAGGAAACTATGAGGAAAATGGTGAACATAGCTCTTATGGTGAAGATAGAGGAGAAGAAGAACCTAGTGGTAGCTCCTATGTTAATGAGGGAGCATGTGAAAGATCTTACTCTCACTTTGAGAGTGAAGATGGTTCCTATGATGATGCCAAAACATGTTACACTTCCCACTCCCAGGATGAAGGTGAGGTGAGGTATAATACTCTCTTATATAAGAATTATGAGTAGCATACCCTTAAGGCTTGTGAAGATTTGTATTCTTACTCTTGTGGTAATCCTTACCCTAGTCGAAGTTGTGTGTATGGTTACACTAGCTCAAGTCAAAGTCATCTGAAGGATCTTCCAAAAAGGTGTTTGATCCAAAAAGAAGAGAAAAGGAAAGACTACTTGTGTTGGTGCAAAAGGAAATTTACCAAAAGGGGCAAGTACTAGGTCAAGAAAGTACAAAGGGGCCACAAGGAGTGCAAAATCGAAGGGTGAAAGTGTGCAGGAAGGTCAATTGGGTGGGCTAAGTCGTTTTTACAAAGAAGACTCAGCGTCTCACTACATGGGAGCTGAGCTCGCCAAATGAACTTACCTCTCTGGAAATTTCTGCGAGCTGAGGGAACTTCGGCGACTCGCCGAACTGATTCGGCAACCTACAAGGAGTAAGTTGGTGATGTAAACTTCAGTTTAAAAAAAAAAGTTTAAGTTTGGACACCTGAGCTTCGTTTTATGACCAATCTCATTTTCTAACTTCCTAGTCTCATTTTCCTTGATTCCTACTCACTTCTTTGATTCTAGAAACTAATTTCCAACTAGTAAATGTCCTTACTTAGTTGTTGATTAGTCTTGTGTCCGTTTTTCTTTCTTGTGCTTTCTTTGTGTGTTTTTTTTATTTTTACTTCGTAGTTAACTTCTTGATTCAATTATGTTTGGTTTAATTGAGTCGTCCATTTTTCTTTAAACAAAAATCCATTCTGGCCAAGAGTAGAATTGACTCTTTTGTGATCAACGGAGTATAAACAATCTTCAACATTAACCGCGCCAATCTGAGAGGCAATCAAAGGTGTGTAAACACGAGTGATTGTGAGTTCATTTTACTAATGCTAACATTGTTTGTTTTTTTTGTTGAGTATTTCTTATTGCTAGGTACCATGGAAACCGAAAGCGAAACCCACCCACCTAAGGGAAAGGTTACCTTAGAATCTTCCATGGGGGATCTTACTAATGCGAGTAGGATAGTGGGAATGCTGGAAGGAAGTTTGGACAACTTAAAAGATCGTCTACCCATTATGGATTATAGACTGACCAAGGTGGAGGATGAGACTTGGCCCAAAGAGAGAGAGTTCACACTACTAACATATGTGGTAAGTGAAAAATACCTAGAAAGGCCATGATAAATCAAGAGCAAAGAGAGAATATCTTCCATTCTAAGTGCCTCATCCAGGGTCAAGTATGTTCCTTGATCATTGACAGTGGGAGTTGTGCCAACCTTGCTAGCGCCGCTATGGTGGACTTCTTGAAGCTTCCTACCACTAAGCTTGCTAAGCCTTACAAACTTCAATGGTTGAATGAGGGTGAGGAATTGAGGGTGTATGAACATTTGTTGATCAACTTTCAAATTGGGAAATACCAAGATACCGTTCTTTGTGATGTGATTCCCCTGCAAGCTAGTCATGTACTACTCGGGAGACCATGGCAACACAGCCATGCGACAACACATGATGGGAGGCACAACACCTATACAATCATGTCGATGGGCCATAAGTATGTTCTTAAGCAAATGTCACCATCCCAAGTCATAGAGATGTATCGAAAGTTGGATGAGTTAAAGGTTAAACTGAAGAGGAAGAAGGGACATGTAGAGGCTGAGGTCCAAGGAGAAAGGGAAATGAGGAAGTTGAAGGGAAATGCCAAGGTATTATTGGCTGGGCATAAAGAGATAAGGGAGGACGTGGAAGTCGAAAGTTCATTGATCATTACCTCACATAAGGATCATGAGTGGCAAACTAATCCATCTAACTATTTCCCTCTCCATTCAATTTCTTTCCTTTTGCAGGATCCTAGTGAAGCTCTTTTAATGGATACACTTGTGGGATGTCCCAACATTCCTACTGGAGTGTCATTTCAAGGTAAAAAAGATTTTTCTTGTGGGCGTCAAGGTACAATAGCTAAACTTAACACTTTTACCATTTTACCATTGCAAATGAACAAAGTGTAAATGATAGCTTGTCTTTAAGTGAGCCTATTATTTCTTTACCATGTGTTGATAATGTGTTTGTTGAGAGTGTGGATACACTAGTTGATCCTATTGATGACCGAATTGATTCTTCTAGTAAGATCGATTTGTGTCCATCTAGTGTTGACACCGGTGCTTTGAATGATAGTTCATTATCTTATGATAATTATGTTGATCAACATGCTTGTGAGTGTAGTTCACTGATTGAGGGTTCTTGTAATGTGATTAAGAAACCTCAATTTGGTGGTACTAATGATAATGTTGATCATTTGAATAGGAGTGACTCTTTGAGCATATCTTTTATGGAAGATCCGGTTGCTTATTTTTCTCATAGAGGTCATGTGCTTGAAAATGCTTCAAAAAATGATGTATCTTTTTTAGGGTGAAATTGCATGTTTTAATTCTTCCCTGGTGGTTGATCATTCCCTCTTTAAGTACAATATCTTATTTGAAGATGATAAAATCCCTCCTAGTGATGTACCTAGTGGTGTGAATCATGAGAGTAGTGTAGTTCTTGATAACTATACTTTCTATAGCAACCCACTATGGTGTGAGACTTTTCCTCCTAAAGATGGAAACCTCTTCTTGGAAGATGAGAGTACTCTTGTGGGGAAGGATTGTGATGAAGAGGAACGTGGTGTTTGTTTTCTCCCATTACCTCTTCTTCTTGGTGTGTTCCAATTGTCAATGGTATGACCCATGAGTTTGAATCTATTAGTAGTATCTATGAAAACACCCTAGAGGAAGTTGACCTACTAGACACCTTTCTCTATTACTTGTTTACATATGATGATACTCACACTTTTGAGTGAAGTATGTTTTCGGAAGATGAAGGTGCCAATAGGGCAAAAGTTTGAGTACTTAATCCAAGTCTATGGATTTCCTTTCCCCCAGTAGTAATTTGACTTGTGGCACTTGTGAAGTAATGCTTGGTCAAGAAGACAAGTGTCATTTGCTGCTTGACATAAGGGAGGCCTTGTGCCTATTTGAATGTGGAACCAATGAGGACTTACATATGAGGTTGTTTAGGTGTATTGGTTCCTTCGTCCTACCCCTTTGTCAATGTTTCTTAAGTAGCCAAGTATCTATTACTTTGATGTGTTACAAACCCTTTGTTGATATTTGAGATGCTTGGTTATATGTTAAATTTGTGCATCCTTGGCATGATGATGAAATAGTTATTACTAACGCTAACCCTCATTCCATGAGGATCTTGTTCTTATTTGCTTCCCCTATGGTTTTTCAAGGTTTGGATTCGAGGACGAATCATTTTCAAGAAAGGGAGAATGATGCAATCCAGATTGCCTCAAGACCTTTGACTCATAGCCAAACTTGGGAAATCCAATGTATTGAAGAGTTATTCACAAGGATGGAGGCTTTTGGGCGTGTATTGGTGGCAAACAAAGAATCATATGGGTGGAAGATAGCTTGGGGAAGCAAAGAGACAGCATTGCCCATTGGGCGATCAGGAGAACATTTGACACATCATCCAAGGCATTGTGTGATGACCCCAGGCCTCCCAATGTTACAGAAGTGGCTAGATCTAGAGTCCATGCAGGAATGATCGCCGACCAGTTGGCATACCGCCCAACCCATTAGGCGAGCCCGACTTGGCTCGCTTTTTGGCCACTTCGGGTCACTTTTGGGCCTTTTTATGTAATAAAGCCCAAAAACTATAAGTAGGCAGCTTAGGTTCATTTTAGACTCAGAATTGTTTGAATATTGTGGTTGTAAACCTAAAACTCATGTTTGAGTGCTTGAAACCTTGGTATAAGCTTTTGTTGAACCTTGTTTAGAAACGTCGGTTTCTTGGTATATTGTAACGACTCGGAAAATGATAGAGTGAAACTAGAGCCTCATATATGGGTTTGGAGTGTTGTTTAAGGGCTTAAGGGGTTGATTAGCTAGTTGATTAATCACCTTTATAAGCTAGCAAGACCTTAAGCTAGGTCATGAAATCATTTAGAACCGAGACCCTCAAAACAGTCCCTTAAAAACAGTTTTTAGTTTTAAGTTAGGTGTGAGGGTCAACTTTAAATGGTCATATCTTTTAGCTCAAAACGAATTAGGTGGGACATTACCTATCCTATGAAAGGTCTTTGAGTCCTCTTTCCAACGCCGCCGAGTTTGCCCAAT
>JAJOOO010019833.1:0-15391 GCA_029582685.1 Solanum piurae
CCCCCCCCCCCCCCCCCCCCCCCCCCCCCCCCCCCCCCCCCCCCCCCCCCCCCCCCCCCCCCCCCCCCGTTGACGTAAAAATGATTTTTTAAAAAAAAATTGGAATATTCCCCAAAAACAATGGACGGGTCGACCTGGGTGGGGTGGCGCGAGGGAGGGGGTGGTGTAAAAAATGAAAAAGTTTTTAATTTGAAACATTTTTAAAACCCAATTTTTTCTTAATTTTTTTTTTGATGGGTATGGCCTGGGTGGGTGGTCTTGTTGTGGGCGGGGGGTGGGAGGGGAGGGGTAGGGGGTGGCGTAAAAATGAAAAAAAAATAAATTTGAAATATTTTCCCGAAAAAATTAACGGGGATTGTCTGGGTGGAGGTGGGGGGTGGCGTAAAAGATGACATTTTTTTAAGTTTGAAATATTTCCCAAAAATATTTATTTCTTTTTAAAAAAAATGATTGGGTGGCCTGGGTGGGTGGTCTTGTTGTGGGCGGGGGGTGGGAGGGGAGTGGCGTAACAATTAAAAAAATATTAAATTTGAAATATTTTTCAAATACAATTTTATTTTTGGGGGAGTAGGGATTGAGTGTGGTAAAAAAAATCTTAAAATTTGAAAAAAAATCAAAAATAATATTAAAATTTTAATTTTTTATGTTTGGGGGAGGAGGTTTGGTGATAGGGATAAAATATATGTAAAATTTTGTTTTTTTTTTTTGAATGGGGAGGGTCGGATATGGGGTATGAGTAGGGTAAGAAAAAAAATTAAACGATAAAGTAGAGTTTCAAAAAATGTTTTCCTCAATTTTGAAAGAGATGTCATTTTTCTTAAATTTGAGAAAAATAAGTTTATTTGGAAAATATTTTCCAAAGCCAACCAAATATGGAAAAATTGGAACCAAATTAACTTTATTTTGCAAGATGAATCAAATTTCAATTTTTGAGCTTTAAATTGTTAACGAAAAAGGGTCAAAAATACCCTTAAACTATCCAAAATAGCTCATATTTACCCTTAAACTATATTTCGGCTCAAAACTATCCTTTCCGTCAAACTATTGAGTCAAAAGTACCCTTCTTATTAACGAAAGTTGTTAAATGTCATGTGGATGCCACATGGCATGCCAATACTAATTACTCTTTCTTTCCACTGCCACATAGAATAAATCCCTAAATCTTAATTACTTTTTTTTTTCAGAAACAATTTCACCCCTTCTCCCTCGTTTCGCGGCTAGGTTTAGGGATGGGATGGGAAAAAGGACAAATATATCAAGAACTATCGTAAATGGTATGCAGATACCCTCCGTCATACTTTTGGGACATTGGTGCCTCTGCCGTCCAGAAACTAGAGCATATATGTCCTTCACTCTAACGGAAGACTAAATAGGAACACGTGGCGCAATCTTTTCCGTCGATCAATGTCAAATCAGTGGATAAGATTATGACACGTGTATGTCCGTTAGTATAAAGGTATATATGCTCTAGTTTTTGGACGGCAGGGGCACCAATGTCCCAAAAGTATGACGGATGGTATTTGCATATCATTTACGATAATTCGGGGGTATGTTTGTCCTTTTTAGTCTATGTGGCAGTGGAAAAAAAGAGTAATTGGTATTGGCATGCCATGTGGCATCCACATGACATATAACAACTTCCGTTAATAAGAATGGTACTTTTGTCCCAATAGTTGTGAGCCGAAATACAATTTAAGGATAAATATAAGCTATTTTGAATAGTTTAAAGGTATTTTTGACCCTTTTCCGAATTATTAAAGATTACCGTTTATTTGACTTGATTTCTAACCATTTTACATTATTTCACGAGAAATTAGTGACGGAAAGTTAAATAGATTCAACCCATCTCGGACATTTTGAATTATAAAAAAAGTGCGTTAAATAATGAGGACCTTAAACTTAGGGAATTTTGATGGAAAGGAGTAGAGCAAAACGCAGTGTCATTGAGATTTCCTCATCTTCCGAACAAGAAAATGGTGACGAAGAAGAAGGAGGAGAAAGTTCAGAAGAATCAGTACAATTATTAGAATCGGATGACGATTTTGATGCCGCAAGTACAGATGATTCTGACTCCTCCGCCTCAAGGTATTAATTTTCAATATTACGCCTCAATTCTAAACTACTTTTGCTAGGGTATATGAATGATTTATGTTCATATCTATTGCAAATTTCAATGATGATCAATTTTGGGGTTATTTGGCCAGCGAGAGCAACGGTGATTCTGAAGAGGAGTCTCAAGAACATGATGATGAGGATATCCAAGAGGAAGGTGAGGAATCGGGTAGCGATAGAGTGCTTCGGCTTCTCCAAGGTATGAAGATTTTCTGCTCTTAGGTTTCTGGTAATCTACTGATAAACTAAAGAAAACTAAGTTGCACTAAATCCCTATGTTTTTTTGGGGAAAATTGTTTATTCTTCAACGAAATCCCTATGTTTTTTGTCAGTTGCTTTCTGCTCAATTGGGTTAAATGTTGGGGGAAAACGTTATGTGTTGTTTTTTTTAAATTCTATTTCCGTTCAAGAACAACTCATGACGTTTTCCAGGTGTTATTGGAGCCAAGTGAGCATGAAGAAATTTTTTATATGGAAGGCCAGTTGATACTAGTTCTCCACACGAGCTTATGTGGACACAGAAATGAAGGGTGCAAAGCAATAGAGTTAGTAAAAATGAGATGTGAAGAAAATTTACTCATTATTCCATGGACAATTTGGAGTACTATCAATTATAATGTGAAACTGTGGATCCTGACATTTATACACAATGCACTTCTATATTTTTCAAAGGGGTTCATAACTTGAACTCTTTTCAAGAAGGAGGAGTAGGCAAATGCATAAAGATTTCCCAACTATTAGCAAGTTTTTGTCATAATTTCGACTCTAATTATTTCAAACAGAATAAATTGGCTAGGTGCGGTATCTCTTATATATGAATATATCACCTTTTGTGTGTTATATAGGTGGTGGAGAATTAAAGGAGCTAAGAGCAGGATTGGGGAAGTTGACGCTGATGGACTATAAAGCATATTTGCGATCAAATGGGTTGAGGTTATCAGGTACAAAAGAAGAATGTATACAGAGGATCATAGAGCACTGGAGGTACGTTTGAGTGTAAGATATTAAACCTCATGTATTTAAATGCAGCACCAGAATTTTTGTGTATGTCCAATAGAGTGTTGCTCTCATGGCATTCCATCAACCATTTCTATATTATCTTTATTTTTCATATATTGTTGTTTTTTTTGTTTCCTGTTATGTTTTTTTTGTGGTGCAAGGATGGATCTCATTAATAGCTAGAGCTTCAAACATTCAGATTGCTGAGTATGAGCAGCCAGCTTGAGATAGCATACGAATATTTAAGAAAAAGGGATAAAACTTTGCAAATTACTGGTGCATATAGTTAAGCAAATTTAAAACCCTGGTTTGCATCATTAGTGAGACCTTGAAGTGCTCCACGATTTTGTTCCTACTTCATCATTCTAAATTTGCAACTGACAGCAAAAGTTCCGTTCTATGTGCTACAATTGATTTCTGAATCATTCTGAAGATTCAACCAACTAAAAGTTGTGTTTTGGATTAATTGTAAATATGATCTTGTCACTCCATATTTTGAACTGTATTGTTTCTTTTCCCAGTAGTCTTTTATTCTTTTCCTCCTATGCTAATGGGAAGTCTTATTGCTTCATTTGTACACAGGATTAAAAATGGAAATGGTCAAAGACAATATCCCAGATCATCTTTTACCATAAACTGCACTGGTAGTTAATATTTGGCATCATGACACCTCAGAATCTCTCTGTTTCACCTATGCTTCTTGTACTTCCCCTTTTATTTTTTGATCTTTGAGTATTTAGCCTGGCGATTCAATGTGCAGGTGACGTATGTAAAGGAGATGTTGTATTATTCAAACAGAAAGTGTACAAGAAGTATTCACCTAATCGATTCTCCTATTTGTTTCACATTTTGTCAGTTTAGAGTGGTCTTTACCTTTTGGATTAATCATGTCGTGTTTTGAAGTTTTGACAAGATGGCAAGGGGTGGAGAACAATTAGGGAAGAGAACCATTGCTGGTAGGATTGTCAAGGAGAGCTATGGCGCTGCCAAACAGCAGCATACCTTTACGGTAAGGCTCAAGAGGAAGTTTGAGCACTGAGATATCTGATTATAAGTGTAATAAACTTATTCTGGGTGAGACTGAGAGATTGTGGATATAAGCTTTCTTGAAAACCTAGCAGTCTAGCACTATCATTCTTCTAATAACCCTTTTGTGCAATTTCATATGCAAAGTTTTGCTAAATGCATCTCCATCTACTTTTTTGTGATTAACAAGGTTGAGGTGTTATGGAGCCTAGGGGTTAAACAATTACCTCCACTTTTTCCATTGCTTGTGAAGGGACGAAACCTTTATAAATTGAACACTTTCAGACAGGTGAACCTGCAGCCATTCTGGAGTACCTGTAGTTCTTGTCAGATATTCTATCATTTTAACTGTAATTGCTGCTGGATAATCAGAAATGGAAGGATGAAGAGGAAAGACTAGAAGTGCTTGCAGAGAAGCACAAACGTGGAGATGCAGCAAGATTTATTAGAGCAACAAGAAAATCAAAATCAACAAAGCCGACAAAAGCATCCTCTAAAAATAAAGGTGCCTTTTATGGAAATTAAAATGATGCATCACCAGCTTTTCACTCAATACACACTAAAACTTTATGTTTACTCTAATGTAGTTTTTGTTACATGTAGGTAACAAGCGCCAGAAACTTGATCATCATAGGAGGCCAAGCAAAATGATGCGGACAAGCAATGTAAAGAAACATTATTATTCTATTGATGAACGTGGGAAAGCAATGGCAGGAAGTAAAAGAACGAAAAACCACCAGCAAAAGCCTCATCCACCAGGAAGATTGAATTTGGCAGAGTCCAGAAACAGTAGACCCCCTATGAGGAATCCAAACTTTGTGCCTGCCATTAAGGAGACCTCATTGCAGTTCAATTATCCTCCATCAAATAATTTCCGCCATTTTGAATCAGATTCTTACAGCCAAAGAGTACCATATTCTTATTCATCTTACTGGGGTTCAGCGCCCAGATCACATTTAAGCTCTTACTCCTCTTATACTTTGCCTGCTCCAGAAGATCAGCAATATGGTCATGGAAGTTATCCAAATTCTTCATACACTAGGTATGTATCTCAGTCTAGCAATTATCCGCATTACCCTGGCATGGTGGGTACTCATGGATCATCTAGCTCATTCCCATTTGTAAACTATGAACGTAGATGGAACCTTTAGCTTTTTGTCTCTCTCTTGCTCTGGCTTGTGCTCTGCACATAGCAGCAGCAAGGGGTTTACATGAACAAAATAGTACAAGGGGTCTTAAATTGGCATTTGGAACATTGCCTTTTTAGTAAATGTCGAATTTCAGATATATGTACAGCAATCTGCAGAAGTGTTGTCTTCAATTGGTATATTAAAGCTCTCGTCTCTTTTTTAGTTTTAGTTCTTCCTTTTGAAGTGGCAACTTCAAAGTTTACCGTAGAATCTTGTTCATCTATTCCAATTTTATCTTTTAGTTGAGCTTCTCTATTTGCTTGCTTTGAGGTGAAAATCTACTATAGAAATTTTCTTCCTATTATTATTGGTTTACGGGTTGACTGATAATCTTTATACTTAGGGGTCGTTTGGTTGGGAACAAGTTATTTCATCATGTATTTGGGATAACTTATCCTTGCATTAAGGTATAAATTATGGTGGAATAAATAATTTCAAGACTGCCTAATACCTCCAACTAAATGCAGGATAAAATAGTTCTGCATTTTATTTTTGGTACTATTATACCTTATACCTCCTACCAAATGACTCCTTATTTTATTTTCTTCTTGTTATTATTATTATTATAATCAAATTCCTTTTTTATGTATGAGTTTTTACTTGCACGACTAATAATACTACTCCTTCCATCTCTCAATTCATGTGATCAACTTTTTTTTAGTCCGTCTTTCTATATTTAAAAATAAATTAAATATAGACTTCTCATTTATCATTGTTGTTGAGATGATTTATAGCCACACATCTGGTTTTAAATAACAAGTTTAAAATGTCTTTCTTGAACTATTTGCCCAGTCAAACGACAACATCACAAAAATTTATACACAAGTAGTACACAAATAAACTATAACCGTCTTAGATATTAGGTATATCTGTTAGGATGATGATGTGCAACGTTTTTGCTCTGAAACAGCACCGTGGACTCTTGAAACACCTCACCAACGGTAGCATCAGTATGCTATGGTTTGGTCATAAATTTTGAAAAATTAATTTCAAATATATGATTGATCATGAAATTTGATCAAATTTTATTCAAGTCTTCAGAAATTAGTTCAGATCAATTTGTTTAAACTTTCACCCACAAAACTTCAAATAAAATACACATTCAAATAATTTTAAGTGGGTTTGGTGTTGGCATCGTTGCCTTTTGAGATTTAGACTGGCGACGAAAAGACTGGTCATTTTGGTTTGTGTCAGCTTATGGGCCAAAAATGGATGACGACTAATATTTTTCTTTGGTCCACATATGTATCGGAGGTTACATGTACGTCATAAAGAAGTCAGTTACTTGTGTTGTCAATTAGAACACGAATGCCACTTCTAACCATTCACAGACCTGTCCCTACCTAATTTATAATTTTCCATTTTAATTTATGTGACAGAGTTTAAAACTCATGCGAAGATTCACATTGCTTCAAATTCAATTGTTACAATCCCAAACCAAATAAAATCCCAATCAATCATCATACAATACCACACTAAATTGAAAATGTCAAACTTATTATAGCAGTACATATTCTTGTTTCTACATATATCTTTGGTTGAAAGGATGAAGATCAATCTCTTGGGTCCAAGCAGATCTATCTTGAATGTGCAAGTACCAGTAGGTCTGGGCCAGCGCGACCGGGTCCATCAATCCATCCCTCCCTCCGCTTTGCTGTGTATTGGACAACATTTCCCCCCTGCATACACAACTCACGACAGTTGGCTAATCTGCAACAAGTAACACCTTAACATATCCTAACGTTATTGTTTATTCATGCTTTTCGGATATAAGGTTCACTCCGGAAGCGGATTTAGTTGAAATCATGTTTTTGGCTCAAGTAGTACGGTGTAATGGTTTGCAAGCAATCCCTAAATCATTTTGGATCCCTTACCTACATAACCAGGCAATGGGTCCAAATCCAATTTTACCCAGTCTTATCTACAGGGCAGGCAACTAACTGGCACTGGTATGCAAATTTTCCACTTTCCACTAGGGCATATATATAAAGTAGAATTGCTTTTTGGGGAATCAAGAGGAGCATCATTCTACTCGTTATAATTGCTTAAAGAATTTAACTAGATCTTTCTGGCTTGATGGATTCATTTATGAGTATATTCTACTGCTACAAGATGATTAGATTGGTTCACTACTCTCATGGAATAAGCACTCCAACAAAAAAAAATCATTTGGAAACTGAGTTGTCATTGTTTCAATAAAGATTCCTGCATCTTCTTGGATAAAAAAAGAATATATACACATTTAAAGGTATAAAAAAAAGTTTTGAGTAAGCAGAAAAGTTTTTCCAAAACTAGTAAGAAGGGAATATATAATGAGTGGACAAGTGGAGAGTAGTACCGAGGTGCGCCGACGATGCCGTGGATGATGACATGTGCCACGTGTATTCCAAGTGGCTGGAACTCTTTTGTCAGGCATTCGGATAACCCTCTCATTGCAAACTTTCCACAGCCTTTCGATTTCAAAAGCAAAGTTGGGGCGTAAATTAGTTACTCACTAATATCATTATATTCGAAAACTGAAATTTCCAAAAGAAGAAGGAATTAGTAAGTAGTACTAATAACATACATAATTCGGAGTAGCCGGCAATGCCATTAAGAGAAGCTGAGCAACCACTAAACAGAATCGTCCCTCTTCCTCTTTCCACCATTCCTGGTACTACCTGAAAAAAAATTATTCCCATACAACAAACTTTCAATTCACACACTCGTAGTATTATTATAAAGATTTTTTTCGTTTCAATTTCCTGCTCTGGTTTTAAATTGATATAGCGTTTTAGAAAGTAAATTAATACTTTGTTTAAACTGCCTGTTGGATAAAAATTAGAACTAATTAAAGAGTTGCAAAAAATAAATGTACTAATTTTTTAGACGAACTTAAAAATAATTGTGACCTGTTGAGCGCAGTGGAAGGCGCCGACGGAGGAGACGGCGATAGATTTTTCAAATTGTTCGACTTTAATGTCGGTAAAATTAGTGGGATTCCAAGATACTGGCTGATATGCATTGTAAACCAAGACTTCCACAAAACCCAGTGATAGAACTCCCTCAAATGCCTCTCTTACGCTTCGTAAATCGGAGCAATCGATTCGGATAGCAAATACCTGCGCCTTCTCTTCTCTCGCTATCTCATCAGCAAATCTAGATAATCTATCTGTAAATAACACAAAAAATATCTATGTATAAATCTCCAGTTGCGTGTCCATTTTTACAATGTGACAATAGAACCTTCAATTACGACATCAAATCCAGTGAATTGTAACATTACCTCAACCTTTACAGAGATCTATTTTCAAAAGATCTACAGTTCAAGTATTACACATGTAATATCATAGCAATAAGAAAATTGAAAAAATATAGAGTACAAATAAAATAACCAACGCACAAGAAGCAACATGTAGTAACAGAGAACTAACTACAAGAAACTATACCTATTATTCTCCTGCTATGGAAAGTAATAGTGCGCTAAACTACCACTAACTTTATATGGAAAGTCATGGAACTGCGAAATTCACAAAAATTAAATCCTGAATAGCAAAATAGAAGAAGAGAAAGAAGTTAAAATTACCCAAGTCACGGGCGAGTATAGCAACTGTATAACCTTCATGGGCGAACTTGCGAGCGATGGAGCGTCCAAGATTAGGCCCAACGCCCACAATGGCGGCTATGCCTCTGGATGAGGCGGAACTCACCATGGTCCGCATCTTCTAATTAATGAAATGCAGGTGCGATTCAGCTCAAAAAGTTTCTTTGTGTTGAAGGAATTTAAACCACCGTATGTATGTGTATACGTATATATATTGTGGGGGGATTTTGTGTCGCTTTCTGAATTTTGCTGCTTCCTATGGAAGAGGCAATAAACTGTATAGTATAATTGGATGAACCTTCTTTCTAAATTAGGTAATGTGTAATGTGTATAGAAAGTATGGACTAGGACGCTCACACTTATTTCCTAATGATTGCGCTGCTGTCAACTATAGTCTCTCTCGTCCAATATACTTGTCCCAGTTTTTATTTGAGGGACCCTTCTACTTGTATAAGTTTGTATTCTAAACTCTTTTACTAACTTTTTGTCCACTGGACCCTTAAATTCAATGAAACCAATATTTTAAGTCCTTCTTATCATTGACCAAGCTTATGTGACAATTTAATTATTGAGTTGACACCAACACGTGATTTCACGCGTAGAAGGAGCGTGAACTCCAAATTTAGACTAAAAAATGTTTTTTTTAAAAAAATCACTTCTTTCTTCTTTCCCTCCCAACCCATTTCTCTTTCTCTCTCTAATTACCATTACCTTCTTTCCCATCCAACCCCCATTTCTTTTCTTTTTTTCCCTTCCCAGCCATCTTCAAGTTCTCTTTTCTTTCCTTTTTTCATATTTTCTTTCTTCATAGAGAAACGAAAATCTGTTGTTATGGTAGATTTGTTTTTCTTTCCTTTTTTCTGGGTTATTTACCATCCATAAGGTGACAAAGATTCAATAGTCTTGAAGAATGAAAAGTGATTGTTGAATGTCTTTGTGAAATTAGGTAAAATGTGTTATGTAAAATTGCATACAAATATTGTGATTTTTAATGGTGATTTATTGGCATTAATGGAGAAAAGAAACTTATGATGGTTCAAATGGATGATGTAAATGTTGGTAGAAAAATACTATTAGAGTTACGAATGTTAGAAACTTCGAGAAAAAATTGAATTATAATTTTTAAGAACTTGAAAAGTCAAGTTACGGCAATAGACAATGGCCTTGAAGAAGAAAAAAAATAAGGTTAATGGAAATGGTGTTAATGGTGGTAGTGGGTTGAGGGAGGTGGAGGAGAGGTGAGAGAAATAACTATTTTATTTTATTTTATTTTTATAAATAGAAAATGTATTATTTTTGTCTTTTATGGAATAACATTTTTGGTTAATAATTTAAAAATATTTATGAAATAATTATGACATGGCATTATTCACTACAAGAAAAGTGTGAATTACATGGGGATTTTCTTACGAATTTTCATACTAATCCCCAAAAAATCCTCATATAATTCACACTTTTCTTGTAATGATTATATCTGATGTGGATATGACATGTCATTTATGTAAGAGTGAGTGAGCTACACACATGGTTGGAGGGGTTTAAAAGTCTCATAATAATTGAATTTAAGGGTTCAATTGACGATGAGTCAAGTAGAAGGATTCAGAATACAATCTCATACAAGTACAAGGGTTCATCGGACGATTTCGTCTTATTATAATCATAATAGTAATGGATGTGATGTATTCTAAGTAATCATAATTAGAGTATGTGTACATGATTTTCACGTAGGTATTCTATGCTAATTAATCTCAATTAATTACTTTTAAGAATGATTATTATTAATGTCAAAAATGAAAAAAATATATCTATTTACATCTTAATTTCAAAAATTGATAACTATTTTGAACTATATATATTTTTAATTTAATAAGGATGACAAATAAATAGGACCGGAGAAATTAGTATGAATTAATTCCCATTATAAAATGCTGGTCCCAAAATGACCAGTTGTCCCAAAATAAATGTTTTTTTCTTTTTCTGCCTTTCAGGAGTATTAAATATATGGTGAAACAGACTATAGTATAAAAAATGTATAATTGTCTTTTTGTAGTTGTCATTTTTATTCTATGTGGTAATATTAAAAAAATTAATATTATTCGCCTGAAATAACAAGTTGAATTTAAATTCATTTTTTATTCATTATAACATCAAAGTTATAAAATCATTTTTTGTCAAGGCCAATTCCAATTTATGTAGTTGATTTCAACTAATTTGATATTGTATTAATTATTAGAAGAAAAAAAAAAGAGTTTGAATAGATAAGAGCAGGAATATAGAAGGTTAAATCTTGATGAGTATGGATATGAACCCTATGCAATACCACTTGCGATAGTAAGGACCAAAGAACAGATGCAGTACCACTTTTGTTAAGTTGCAGGCTTACAGCAGTAACTATGACAGAGACAAGCCTGTCCCACTTATCATTCAACTGAACCCCTTATATACCACTTGCATACATGATGCACCCCACCAAGTAACTGCTTGGGAATAAAACATCCTATACCAATTAAACAATTTCAATTTTTTGGACAATATAAGTAAAGGAGGCAAGTCTTTATCTTACTAATTCTAATAGCGGCAAATAATTACCAAGAAAAATTTCATTATTGGATTAGATCAACTCTTTTAAAAGAAGATTTGTTTCTTCTCTCAGAAATCGACAAAATTATGAGATCTCTTTCTCGTTATAAACTTACATATATTTTGTATTCATTGAATTTTAATATAAATATCGAACTAAGAATAAACGGAAACCTGAAGTGTTCACTTTTCATGCTCATGTTCATGTTCATGTATGTCATTGCTGGCTGCTTATGTAATCCACGTTATCATTGACAAAAGGCCCAAATCCTTTGGCTAAATTCCAAGTTTACTCGACATGTACTTCTTTGATTAGATTTTAGGGGTCGTTTGGTGGTGATGAATTAAAAATAATAGTGATGGGATAAAGATATAGTGATGGAACAAAAAAAAAATTATCTTGTTTGGTTGTCATGTTTGGGATAACTTATCCCATCATTTATATTTTAGTAATGAAATAAGTTATCTCATATATATGGTGGGATAAGTTATCCAAGATAACTAACCCCATGATAACTTATGTTAGAAGGAGCTTAACCAACCAAAAGTTTGGACTACGTGTACAGATAGAGAACGAAGAGAAGAACAATTTATCATGCAAAATATAAATAAAATAACTATTAAATACTAGTTAATCTGATTAGAATATATATACATATATATTGATTTAAATTTTTGAACTTAGGATATATCCAATAGTTGTTTTGTAACATATAAACAAGGGAAAAGGCTCATATATGTCATCGAACTTTCAGAAAAGGCTCATTTATGTCATCCGTTAAAAGTTTGGCTCATTTATGCCATTACCGTTTAAGAAAATACTCATTCATGCCATTATTTTTTAACGGTGGTTTTGCAAAACCATTTTTTACACGTGTCCAATTATAATTCTGCCACATCATTATTTTTTTTATAATAAAAAATTAAAATTCTGAACAAATATTTTAACGGTGGTTTTGCAAAACTATTTTTTACACGTGGCCAATTATAATTCGGCCACGTCATTATTATTTTTATAATAAAAAATTAAAATTCTGAAATTTGATTTTTTATTATAAAAAAATAATGACGTGGTCGAATTATAATTGGTCACGTGTAAAAAATGATTTTGCAAAACCACCATTAAAAAATAATTGCATGAATGAGTCTTTTCTTAAACTGTAATGACATAGATGTGCCAAACTTTTAACGGATGGTATAAATAAGCCTTTTCTGAAAGTTCAATGGCATATTTGAGCCTTTTCCCTATAATAGTGAACCCACACATCCTGTATTTTGATTTGCATTATACATACAGAGTATAAACATCATATTTGGTTGGCTCAATTAATCCATTATCAAGAAAATGGGTATGCCGATCAGGACAATATACTACTCAAAGTTATTTATTTATTTTCTTATATTAGTCAGTTTTTTTAAAAAAAAGACTTGTTTATATGTTTGAAAATATCTAGTTATAAGGTGCTGTTTGGCCAAAAATATATTTGGAAAAAAAATGAGAATTAGTGTTTGATCATACAACTTGTTAATACGTGGCAAATATATTTGACAAACATCCTAGGTTTAATATTACCATATATTTGATTATTTTTTTAAAATCAAAAGTAATCTCAAACTTTATATTTATAAAAACATTCATCATCTATTATTTCAAATTAGTATCTGTCTACAAGCAACTACATTAAAATAAGGTATAAGTTGTTTTTAATGTGTTATAATTTATTTTGAATCAGTGACACGTTTTATGTGATTATTGTACTGCTCTTGACCATATTGTTGATTTTCATAAATGTCATCAATTATGTTATAAAGTTATTTTTTAACGGAACATGTTCATTATAAAATGATACTAAAAACTTATGAGTAATTTTTATAATTTTTTAAAAACTTACAAATATAAATTTTATTATTTAAAAAAATCAAATATTTCTCGTGAAATTAATAACCAAACACATGATAAAACTTCACTCAAAATTTACTTACTGAAAATACTTGAAAATTAATGACCAAATGCCAACTAAACTAAGAAGAACCTCTATGACTTAACTTGAAAGAAAGGGAGAATTGAAGCTGGGCAGTGGACACAACTTTTGGCTGTCTAGGGAAAAGTGCGTTCAGCCATCGATATCATTGGAATACTCATGTGCAAATTACTGTAAATCTTATCCTTATTTTGTTGAGAAAATGGTCAAATGTCCCCTTAAGCTATGATCGAATTCTTAACTACACACTTATTCTTTATGGGAGTCCTATTACCCCCTATACTTTTTAAAATTGAAATTTTTACCCCCTAAATGCCTACATGGCAAAGTGAGTGTATTGCACTCTCCTTGAGAGAGTGAAGATAAAAAAAAAATTAAAATTTTGCTTTTAATATTTTTTCATAAATATATGCATTTTTTTTTTCTTATTTGTTTCTACTTCTAATTTGGCTTCTTATCCATAGCAACTTAGTAGAGCATCAATGGCCACCACCAAATTACACCACCTCTCACCATTTTGAAACCACCGTCATTATTATATTAATCAATATACCACAAATCATAGATAATAATTCCATCCCTTTTCTCCACAATCAGGAACTACGGACTCAAAATCTTTAAAAGCAAACAAATTTAAGCTTAATACAGTGACACTCAACTGATTTTCTTCGATTAAACATTCAATACAAGGACAATTTTTTATCCTATATTCAATACCCAAAAGACCCACGAAAATTTTTGTATGCACTTGCAATTTTTGGGATTTGAATTTTCTCCGGTTCGAAGCTAGTTTCGATCGATGGCGGTTTAAAGATTTTTCTATAAGTTTCAGACAATCGATTCAATGGATAAATTTTATTTCAGCTTCAAATAATACCCCTCAACTGATTTAGCAACTTGGAATTTTCTTGCAAATCTAAAAAAATGCAGTTCATGTTCTTTATCTTCTTTATATGATTGCTACAAAAATTTGATGCAAAACCACCCTAAATCTTCTCCAAATTGCATCAAATTTTAGATATAAGCTTATCTTAATATTTCGACTCTTTTGATTTATTACCCATTCAAAACGGAGCTCGTCTGTGGTAAGTCAAAGTTAGAACTCAAGCTTATAAACTAACTTTAATGGTGGTTTCAAGTTGTGTTTCAAAGTTGCAACCTTTCACTTCGATTTTCAGCCATATGATATTCTTCAAACCATCAACAAACTCAGTTTCTCCTAATTTAAGAATATAGATTCACAAAATTCATACAAATGCTCGTCGATTTTTATGGAGTTCCGACATTCTTCAAATCCAAAAATCACAGCTATATATAAATTCAATTAATCCAGTGTTTTCAGCTTCAAACAATTAGCAATCAACATTATAATAAAAAAGTTTCAATATATGAAGATCCAAGACACAAATCTACAAATTTCAACCTTTTGACCTTCAACATAGTTTTTAGAACAATAAATTAAAAAGAGAAAAAATAAAAAAAAGTTTTAAATAAAATTTCCAGCTGTCAAACGCGTGCACATCACCTGCCAATATAAATGTGGTTGTGACTCTTTAAGGGGGTAAAAATTTCAATTTTAAAAAGTATAGGGGGGTGATAGGACTCCCGTGAAGAATAAGTGTGTAGTTGAGAATTCGGTCATAGCTTAAGGGGGCATTTGACCATTTTCTCATTATCTATCATATCATAGTTCATGCGACACACAATTCATTTTGTACAAAAAGTTATGACCATCTGAAGTTGACCCATTAACAATTTTCAGCTAACTGGCTGTTGACTTTCATCTACGGTCAGACCTACGGACCGTGGATCGAATGACGGTCCGTGCTGGTCGACCGTAGTTTGTGTCAGAGGCTGGGCAAAGGAGGTCTCGATCCACGGACACAGACCACGGTCCGTGGTCTGATCTACGGACCGTA
>JAJOOO010019834.1:0-29880 GCA_029582685.1 Solanum piurae
CTGAAATATTGAATAGCTCAAAATACTGATATGCTAACTGAGAATGCAACATTTATATACTGATAATGTGACATTCTATATCTGAAGCATGATTATCTGTTTAACTCATCTAGCAAGTGTAATTCATGAACTACGATAATCTACACAAACTAGGGTTTTGAGTTTTATACAAGGAATTAAACAATGTTCCCAAGAGAAAAATGATATTTAGACTATGGATTATATAGCAGCTGAAAACATAAGAATTTCTCAATATTTTGTAAACCCTAAGTCTAAACAAGCTATGTAGAATCAAGGAACTAACTGAATTCTAGGGAACTAGTTGATGAAAGAAACCCACTAGTAAAATCCCTCATACCTGGTGACGAAACCTACGAGAAATCCTTTGGATTTCGGGGATGAAACTTTAAGAACACTGTTGCTTGTTCTTGAAAGAAACTGGCGCCTTCTTCTCTTCTGTTTGTTCTATTTTGGATGATTTTTTGAGAATGAGGGTTATGGATATTTCTAACTGGGTTATTAGGATTAGATTGAGTAAAGCTACTTAGTTTAGGCATAAAATGATGTAGTTTAAGTGCCCTAAAGCATAAGGAAAAGTCCAAAATGACCGTACCCTAAAAGCTTATGAAGGGCATCCACAGAGGGACCGAAAGACCTTCGTTTGGACTACCAACCGTCGATTGGGGTCGTGGTTCGTGGTCTACTCGATAGGGGTTCACTAAAATGAGCATAACTTTTTACTCCGAGTTTGGATTTTATCAAACTTGGTGGCGTTGGAAAGAGGATTCAATTATATTTAACTTGATAAGTCCTAGGACACCTAATTCATGTTGTGCTAAAAGATATGACCATTTGAAGTTGATCCAACAACCATTTTCCTCCAATGGGCTGGTGACCCTTACCTACGGTCCGTAGGTCAAACCACAGACAGTATTGGTCGACCGTGGGTGGGATAAGTGACCATCAAATTTTGGACCTTACCAATGGAACCCCACCTACGGTATGTTGTTCTACTTAATGTTCGTGGTTGGTTTTGTTGGTACTGGCACCAGTTTTCTAAAAACTAGGTTTTTCTCCATTTTCAGATCCGATGTGTCACAACTAATATCTTGAGATAACCCTCCCAACTTTTGATGCTCAACTTTCAGTTTTTGACAATTAGGACATTTAGCCACTAATTACATAGTATGCTTCTTCATCTCGTTCCACCAATAGACCTCCCACATGTCACGATACATCTTGGTGGCTCCTGGGTGAATAGAATATCGAGAACTATGGGCTTGTGACAAGACCTGCTCTCTCAATTCATCTACATTGGGAACATAGAAAAGACCTTGATATTGAAGTACACCATCTCCCCCTTTGGAGAAAGCCTATACATAATTTATAAGCACCTACTTTTTTATTGGGGAAACATTTAAAACAAACATTCATCACAAACCAATTTACAAGGAATAACTATCCATAACTCACATCTCTCTAATTTCTACTCTTAGTAAAAAAAAATCTCTTTTTTTCCTCTTTATTTTTGGCCTTCTTTTAATTATCAAAAGACAATATTTTAAAATAATTATTTTAATTATTTGTCTCTTTATTACTTAACTAATATACAATGACTGCTCAAAGCCTATTAGTGTACTTGAGCAGAAATAACTCTCATTTTCATAGTTAAAAACTTTTGCAGATTTGATTTTCGTATCCAGGAACTCAAGCATTTAACAAAAGATTGAATGGATATATAATCACTTTTTTACTAGCTTTAAACTATTTTTTGAATTTGAGATATTTCATAAGATGGTACTTGGCAGTTCAAAAGTATTTTTTTCTTTTCTTTAATAAATTATAACATTTATCATTTATATTTCAATCGATCATCTTTAATTTGATTTTATAGTTTATTCTTTTTCTTCCATGAAGTATTACTATTTGATATATTTGGGAAAAACCACAAAAGTCTGCAATATGTGTTCAAGCAAAAGGATCTAAATCTTCACCAAAGGAGGTGGCTTCAGTTTCTAAAAGATGATGACGTGAGTGTCCTCTATCACCTCAGCGAGACGAATGTGGTTGCATATGCTCTTAATCGACCTTCTACGGGTAGTGTTGCTCCCGTGGATGACGATAAAAAAAAGTTGGTTATATTTTCATGTTTGGGTGATCAGCTAGTGGACCCCAATGAAAATTGTATTATGGTTCAGAATTATCCTTTCAGTGGAATTTTAAATCCAAGCAAGGTTTTGATCCGATTTTGGTTTAGTTAAAGAAAGTTGTGCTTAGAAAATCTGTTGAGGCTTTCTCCCAAGGGGGAGATGGTGTTCTTTGATATCAACGTCATTTGAGTGTTCCTAATATTGATGATTTGAGGGATAAAATTTTATCGGAAGACTATAGTTCTCGATATTCCAATTACCCTGGAGCTACCATGATGTACTATGACTTACGAGAGGTTTATTGGTTGAATGGGATGAAGAAGGATATTGCAGAATTTGTGGCCAAGTGTCCTAGTTGTCAACAAGTGAATGTTGAGCGTCAAAGCCGAGAGGCTTATCCCAAGATATTAGCATTCCTACATGGAAGTGGGAAGATCTATATATGGACTTTATTGTTGGTTAACCCGCAATTGGTGGCATCATGACTCGATTTGGTTTAGCATGGATCATACGACAAAATCGGCTCATTTCATTCCCGTCAAGGTTTCTTATTTGGTGGAGGAATATGCTATGTTGTACCTAAGGTAGATGGTTATACTGCATGGAGTGCCCTTATCCATTATCTCTGATCGTGCTGTTTTGGAAATCTTTCCAAAAGGGTATTGGTACTCGTGTTAAGCTTAGTACAACATTTAATCTCCAAACTGATAGGCAAGCGGAACGTACTATTCAATCTTTGGAAGATATGTTGAGAGATTGTATGATTTACTTCTAGGGTAATTGGTTTGATCATTTGCCTTTGATTGAATTTTCTTATAACAACAGCTATCATTCGAGTATTTGGATGGCTCCATTTGAGGCTCTTTATTGCATGATGTGTATATCTCCTATGGGTTGGTTTGAAGTTGGTGAGGTTTCCTTTATATGCCCCGAGTTGGTATATGAGGCTACATAGAAAGTTTGACTTATTAGAGAGGTTCAAAATGGCTCAAAGTCAATGAGAGTTCTATGCCGATGTTAGAAGGAGAGATCTAGAATTTTATGTTAATGATTGAGTTTACTTGAAAATTGCAACCATGAAGGGTGTGATGAGGATTGAAAATAAAGGGAAGCTTAGACCTCGTTATATGGGCCCATATCATATTTTGAGCTATATCAGTAGGGTTGATTTTATAAACTTGATTTGTCTAATAACTTGGAATCAGTACAACCGGTTTTCCATGTCTCTTTGTTGAAGAAATGTCTAGGTGATACTACATCTATAGTACCATTTGATAGCCTTGGTATAAAAAAGAACCTTTCTTATGAAGAGGTTTCGGTTGAGCTATTGGACCGGCATGTTAAGAAGTTAAAAAATAAGGAAGTTGCATCAGTAAAGGTCTTATGGAGGAATCAAAAAGTTGAGGGTGCTACTTGGGAAGCTGATGGGGATATGATGTCCTGTTACCCACATCTCTTTCCCTTCGATCCTACTCTAGCTATAGGTATTTAGTTCCACATGTCTTAGTCATTCTCCTTTTCCCTCATACATGCATGCATGCTCAAGAAAACTTTCTTTTGAGATTTTGATTTAGTTTCATGATTATGTTCATTTTGAAATTTTGATTTAGTTATTATTGACTTCGTCATGATTATGGGAATTTGAGTATGACTTACATGAATATCTTATGAAATGATGTTTTAAATTTGTTTAAGCTAGAAAATGATGTTTCTCCTTGGTTATGTGTTGTTGATGTAGTTGTGTTGTTATTGAGTTGTTAGATCTTGTTCCTACCCTCCTTGTGATGTCTTGAGTCCTATTCGAGGACTAATGTTGCCAAGGAGGAGATATTGTAACATTTCAGATTCGGAAAAGAAGGAAAATGAAGTTATCTTGGGTTGCAGGCATGGCCTACGACTCCCACCTACGGTTGGTAGAAGCATTTACTGACCGTAGATGGCATCCATAGGGAGAGGAGAAATGAATTTATTTTTTAGGAGAAAGGTTAGTTCCTACGGTTGCCATGTACGGACCGTACGTAGACCTACAAACTGTACATGGGTCCCGTCAAAGGTTGGTCCAAGTCAAAGTTTCTGAACGTACCTACGGTCGACCAAGACGGTCCGTCGAAGGACCTACGGATCGTAGGTCTGAACCATAGGTGAGGCTCGACAGTTATTTTAAAGGGACTTTTTGGTCTATTCCTAATTTTTAAACCAATATTATGTCGTTTTTCCTTCTACCTTATGTCGTATATATTGATTTTAAATTCCTAATTTTCCACTTGAAATCATTCTCCTAAATTCCCTAAACTTGACCAAAATCATTCTCTAAATTCTCTCTAGTCTAATGAAGGAGAAGATATAGGGATCCATTCAAGTCTCCAAATTCTCCATTTTCATGGGCTTAAAGAATCAAGGTATGTGTACATTCACCCATGGAGTCCTTTACTCCACGGGGTCCCTAAAATTTCAAGTTCCCAATACAATTTTCAAATGATCAAATTACAGTTTCAATCCAATTAATGTGGGTTTTTTACAATTATGATTGATTATGAGTAATTAAATATTTTGATGCATGAATTGATGTTAATACATGATATTTAGTTGAAAATGCATTGACCTATGCGTAAATTATGCTTTTCAAACATGATCCTATGATGAATCCATGAATTATGAATTATGAATTTTGAAGGTATGCATTTTTTTATGAAATGATTATAAATGATTTTGGAATTCTTTGAGAGGAAAGTATCAATTCTATTGTGAAATGATTTCTCACTTACTATGATGATCACATATGTGAAAGGTATTTCTCACAGAGTTACTCACATTCGTGAAGGGTTTTCTCATCTATGTTTAGTTATGTTTAAGGAGCTATTCTATGTTTTGATCTTGAAATATGAGGATTTGTATGAATCATTAGCTTTCTCTATGTTAAATTTATAATTGACTTTTATCTATTCCATTTGGATTTAGAATTAGAACCGAGAGAGCTTTGAGGTGGAGGTTCAAAAAAGATTGTCTCGAGTAGAAACCTCTAGTCTAAAACAATGTGCCCCCATAGGATTGTCTTAAGTGACCTATCTAGTCTATCCACTTCACCAAATAATGATATGTACGGTGTCTACCTTGGCAAGTAGGTTCTCGTTCGTTTGCTATGAGAGATATATTGGATACCATGATATAGCTCTCATGATCTTTTTGTCGGTTAAAGCTAAGATTCCACAACAATGATTATGGTTTCTTCAAAGCTTTTCTTATGTCCTTTATGATAAAGTAATTGACCATGTTTTATGATCTTCATGTCATTTCTTCTCTAAAAGCTATGAAATGTTCCATTATGATTAGTCCTTTTCGTTTTAAGTCATTTATATGATTATGTTCATGTTTTGCATATTGCCTCATACTTAGTACATTATATGTACTAATGCATACTTGGGCCTACATTGTTTCTCTAATTTAGGATCCGATGCACCTACCTTCCACCCTCGTGGCTAGACATCTATTGGATTTTTTCAAGATATTTGTGAGACGAGGACCGATACATTTTATAGCTTTTATGTCATTTCATTTCAAACTTTGTATGTGATGCATGGGTTACATCCCTATAACTTTCCTTATGATATATTAGATGGCTATGAGACTTATGTTAGACTTCCATTTTTTTCAATCTCTTTATGATATAAATTTGTCTTTGAATTTTTTAAATTCTATTATCTTGTATGATGTATGCTAAATGGATTGTGTAGGGCCTCTCGGGGTTCTATACGTCATGTTACACCTAGGGTACACTTTGGGTCATGACATTACTTCCCTTAAACTTTTGTTCAAATCTTGGTAAAAACTCTTTCTCAAAACCCTCTTTACTTTCTCAAAACTCAGTTTAAAACACAAAGTTAGCTTTAAAAGATTCTCAAAAATTATAACTCAAAATAGAATTCATGCAGAAATAAATACATGAATGAATCAACTCAAGGAAATGAATAACAATATAAAAAAACTGAATACTCAAAACTCATGAACTTAGAACTCAACAACAATTCATTTTAAGAATTCTCAAATATAAGGATAGAATCCTAGATTACTCTTTTACTAATTTTAAAGCAGATGTAGGGTGTGAGGATGAACTAGTCCAACATTATGATAGTCTTACATACATGATTATGAAGCTATTAGACTGATTTTTTTTTATGGAGAATTGATTTTATCTTGAACTTGAGGAGGTACTTTAGCTTTTTGGAGGAAACCTTTGATCTTGGAATCTTGGTGCTTGCTCTTGATACAAGATATTATTTTATGCAGTTCTTAGAGTGGAAGAACATGGGAAAACCTTGGGTGGAAGGATTCTCTTTGTATCTTTGATTTTTGACTTGAAGGTCTTAGAGTTCTTGTAGGAGAAGAGGAACCCTAGGTGAGTTTTTAAGAAAATTTCTAAATATTTGAATGATATACTTAGTTAAACCACTCAATAATGACTTAAAATGGGGTTTAAAATGACAAAGGGGAAATACCAAAATGACTTAAAGTTAAAAACTAACGGAGTGCCTTAAAAGTGAGGTTTCACGGACTGTTTAGGACTCCACGTTCCGTGAAACTTTGATTGTCTCACAGGGCTTCACTAAAACGGGAATAACTTTTTACTCTGAACTCAAAATGAGGCTAACTTGGTGGCGCTGGAAAGGGGACTCAAAGACCGTTAATTTGTTAGGTCTTTGGCCACCTAATTCATTATATGTTGAGATGTATGATCATTTGAATTTTGTCAATGTAGAATCTTACATCAAAACTTAATCGGTAATAAATATTTCAACTCAAATTTGTGCTAGGAGTTTCTTGTAACTTTAATTCATCTTCAAAACAATTCTCACACTAAAGAATTTATCTTTACACCAAAGAAAAATTAAAAAGCACTTTGTACGACCTTATACGCAATTCAAAAATAGCTTGGGTCTTAACTTAGAAATTTTTGGGATGTTACACTTATGTTGCAACATATGCCAATTCTGATGAAAGTTACCACATAAGTGTGTATCTGTTCCAACAAAATTTTCATATGTTGCTACAAATTGTAATTTTATTGAAACAAATGTCAATTATCTATGGTAAATTTCCAACAAAATTGAATTTGTTGCAACATATACCAATTTGATGAATTTGAAGAATATTGTTACATTTTACCTTATTTTAGTAATAAATAATGTTATAACACGATATATAATAATTAATTATTATCATATATCACAATCACATTGAATTACATATGGATTAGATGATCAACTAATGATATTATCTTGAATTGACCAATTTGATAAATATTGTTACATTTGACCTTAATTTAATAATAAATGATGTTATAACACTATGTATAATGATTGACTATTGTTTATTGCACAATCCTATTGAATTACAATGAAAATCAACATGTAAGGTTACATAACTACTTCAATAGTTGTCAATTCTATTGAAAATTATCACATAAAATTGTGTATATGTTCCAACATAATTGATATATGTTGCAACCAATTGGAATTTTGTTGGAACAAATGTCGATTCTATATGGTAATTTCCAACATAATTAACATATGTTGCAACATATGTTAATTTGATGAATTGAATAATTTAATAAAATTTGTTACATTTAATGTAACACCTAGAAACTAGTAGGTTGAACTAGAGCATTACGTAAGGGTTCTAGCGCTTTACGTGAGGGTTAGAGTTGTAGAAATGACCTACCGTATTTAGAAAGAAGGGTTTAGCGATTAAACGTCAAGGTACGAATCCCCAAGGATCCACCATGGGTCCTTGAAGAGGACCCTAGAAAACCACCCAAATCTGCCCAAAAGATAGCCCACCCACGATTGGGAACCCACTCCCTGTAGGGGGATCCAACCCTCGTAGATGGGGTTGTGGGTCAAGAACCCAAAAGTTGGGTTGCATATCACCACCCACGGAGGACCAGTGCGGCCTGTGGGTCCACCAACGACCCGTGGGTCGGGGTCTCATGGGTGAGGCAGCCTTGTCCCTTAAGTCGGTTTAAGTGGAGGGTTAGGGAACTTTCTAAAATTAATTAGTTATTAACTGGGGTAATTTTATTAGTAATTAGACCACGTATATAATGCTAATATACCCCTAAATACATTGATCCTAGTCATTATTTCAATTCACCAAAGAAACCCAACTGTCTCCAAGAAATTATGTCTCTAGGAAGCAAAGAAGAAGAACAAGAGAAGTAAGTTAGGGAAAATTCCTCGATTGTTGCAAGCATTGTGAGGGATTTATAATAAGGTATGATAACTTATTTATTCATAGATTCTTCCATCCATGGAGCCTCCTAGATTTCCCCCAATTGTGAAGATGAACCCCAATTCTTGGTAGGGTTTCTTCCTATATTGTGGGTAGTGTTGAGTATGAATCCAATTGAGTGGATAGTACTTGTTTATGATTGTTTTAGTGTTGAATCATGATATCATGATGATATTGTATGTTTTCCATGGTTAAACCTAGTCTAATTCATGAAATTGATATTATGTGGGTTTATGCCATGAAAGGTGTAATTGAGGATGCATAGATGATCTTCTAACATTGATGACTTGTATAGTAATTTTTCATGAATAAAATAATGTAGACATGAATTGAATTATAATAATGTATTTATGATGGACCATGACAAGTAAATCTTGAAATTGAACCTTTATAATGATTTATGACTAGAATCACTTGATAATGAAGAATTTGATTAGAATGCTTTGAAATTTAGCTATGAATGATATTGGTAAGAAGTAAAGCTTTGAGAGTAAGGATTGTAGTCATGAGTGTTTATTGTTAAGGCTTTGACAGTAAATCTAATATGTTTAATTAAGAATGTTTAAATGCATAAAGTGATAGAAGCACTTGAAACATGGATTGGTTGTCAAGGACATCCTTGCATGAGTCATGAATTAAGTAAGACTTAATAAGCTATCTTGTGGGATTTATGCCTCGCACCGAGTGGATATGAATATGAGATGAAAGCTTTTATCGAGTTGAGTCCGACTTCAAAGTTGGGAACTCTCACAAGTAGAGTCCGAGTTTCTCAAAGTATATCTCAAGAGATGGAGTCCCTCACAAGTGGAGTCCAGGTTTCCTAGTAGAAATCTCTGTTTCCCATAACTACGTCCCTCGTAGGAAGGTTAGCTAGTGGGTCCAACTAAGCTAACAAACTGGTTCTACCTTAGGTAAGTAGACCAACCCTTCTCGGTGTGGGTAACATCGGAGGAGATCATGTGATAGCTCATGTGGCTTCATGTTAAGGCTATATTCCCAACTAGTACAAGAATATTAGTGAACTAAGACATACTTTAAAAGGTATCTCCAAGTGTTCAAAAGTATAATGAACTTAGACATGCTTAATGAAGTATCTCATAGTGTTCATAATAATAAAGAAGAGGAACTAAGATAGACTTAAAGAATTACTTCCTACTGTTCCAATGTCGTAAAAGAGGAATTAGTGTCTGAATCAAGAGTTATGAGTATGAGGACCTAAAAGTGGTACTCATCATGGGTAGGATTATGGGGTCTTATTCATGCATTGCACAAGTATGACTTATGGTTACCTAAGAAAGTGTTCTGTTATATGATGTATGTTTAGATAGGATTGTGCTATAGATGCCCTCCTTGTTATGTTATGAGTAACTAAAGGTGAGAGATTCCCTTGGTCATGAGAAGTAAGTTAAGGATGAGATCAAAGATGGTAAGTATGTATGATGGCCTAAGGTGGTACTTAGTGAGAGTGGGATTATGGGGTCTTACTCATACATTGCACAACAATGACATGAAGCTACTTATGAAATGGTTCTCTTATGATATGAAAGCCTAAAACTTGACTATGTATGTGGACTATGCTTTATGATGACTAATTCTTACATTATCTCTATGTTGGAGATTATACTTATGATTATGCTATTATCTCTTATGCTTTTGGATTATGTCTTATGTTGACTAACCCTTATTATGTTATGCTCTTATGATGTTGTGCTAGTTATCATATTTATTAATTTTGTACTAACATATACTCTTGCCTACATTCTCATCAAATGCAGGGTCTGGTGATTGAGTTCCATTCTTGAAGATAGGTTTCTAGAAGTGCAAGGAGTTGAAGACTTGGTGAGTCCTCATAGCATCGAGGATAAAGCCACCATTTCCTTTTATATTTTTTTTATGTTTTATACTATTGTATATACTGTGTCCCAAGAGTTGTTCAAGTATTATGTCCTAGATGGTTTGAAACAAAAGTGTAGTAACATTTACGCTTCGTTTTATAAAGACTTTGATTGTATGAAATGTTTTAAAATTTCCACACTTTTCTATTAGCTTATGTTATGATATTCTAAGGGCTTGTATGAGACCCTCCTTCGAGGTCAAAAATGCCATGTCACATCTAGGGTGTACCCCTGGGTCATGACAAACTTGGTAATCAAAGCACAATGTTTAGAATGGTTCTAGGATATCTCAAAAGCACGTCAAGTAGAGTCTTGTTCATAAATGGGAAGCGCGCCACATTTATGAATAGGAGGCTATTGGATATTTAGTAAATCTCACTTCTTCTTTCTCTAAGTCATGACATAGAGTTTGTCTCTAGTAGGTCCTTCTTCTAATCTGTGCCCTATGGTTTTTCAGGATATGGCTAATACAAGGGCAAATGCTTGGAGGAATGAGGAGCAAGAGTGTCCTTTCCAAGTTCCATCCCAAGCTCCTCCTCAAGCTCCAATTGACCCTATAGGGGAGAATATGACTCATGTGGAGTTTAGGCCAGATTTCCAAATGTTGGCTCAAGCTGCGACGACTCAAGTTAATATAGATATGGTAGCTCCGGTGAACCCTAATGTAAATTATGTGGCTTTAAGAGTGAGAGAGTTTTTGAGAATGAAACCTCCGGAGATTTGTGGCTCCAAAGTGGAAGAAGATCCTCAAGGTCTTATAGATGAGGTTTATAAAGTTCTTGCTATCATGGGGTTGACTTTGGTAGAGAAAGTGGAGTTAGCCACTTACCAATTGAGAGATGTAGCACAAATATGGTATGAACAATAGAAAGACAATAGGTTGATAGAAGCGGGCCCAATAGAGTGCGAAGGGTTCAAAGAAGCATTCCTTGATAGGTTCTTTCCTTGATAATTGAGGGAGGCTAAGGTGGAAGAGTTTATTAACCATAGGCAAGGAAGCATGAGTGTTAAGGAGTATGCCTTGAAAGTTACCAAACTATCCAACTATGCTCCCTCTATGGAGGTGGATTTAAGAGAGAGGATGAGTAGGTTTTTGACAGGTGTGTCTAACTTGGTTTAAAAAGAATTTCATACGACAATGCTTTTTCATGACATGGATATATCTAGGCTTATGGTGTATGCTTAAAAAATCGAGGAGTCAAAACTCAAGAAAAAGAATAGGGAGGCAAAAAGAGCTAGGACCAGTGATGGGAACTTCTCCAATGCTACTTCTGATGGACAAGGTAGACCTAAGTTTAATCAATGGTATTCCGGTCAAAATTCTTCCACCACCCCTAGGTTTGACCAAGAGAAAGGTAGTGGGCCTCCATTACCTAAGCCTACTTGCACCAAGTTTGGGAGTCATCATCATGGTAAGTTCCTAGACGCTACGGAGGGATGTTATAGGTGTGAAAAGAGTGGGCACAAAATGAGAGATTGCCTGGTGCTTAAGTCTAAGGGAATGAAGGATAAACAAGTTGCCACTAGTGGTCCGGAAGAGAGTGCTCAAAAGAAGAATAAGTTATATGTCCTCCAATCTAAAAATGATCAAGAGTGACCTCCTAATGTGACTACCGGTATGTGTTTCATGCTTTATTAGATTCCGGTATTGTTTGGTCTTTTGTGACATGATATGCTAGACTTTGAAGTTGTCTTTAGCATGAATGATGTTTAGAGAGTTTGTATAGTCTTACTCCCAAAGGGGAGATGGTGTTCCTAGATAGCAAGGCCATTGTATGTTTATGTGTGGCCATTATTTCTTTATATGCATATTGATGTAAAAGTTTAGGTCTTCGTAGAAATGAGTTATATGCAATGTTTTACCTCATGCTGTAGTACATTAAGTAGAGTTGCCTATTTGACTTCCTTAGATCAATTAATAAGCATGCCTTAGTTTGGAGTTGAAATATTCCTTCTTGAATAAATGCTTCTGAGAGTAAATTGCATATAGGCTCCATGAGTGTATGTTGAGCAATTTTTAGTTAAGATATGGTTATTCCTCCTTGGATATGAGTAGATATAGAATTTCATGTATTTTGTGTTGGTAGATATAGTTCCTACTCCCTTGTGTTGCATTGAGTGTGCTCATCTTAGAGTTGAAGTTTTCCTCCTTTGTTTATGTGCATTTAGATGTGTTTCATGCATGATGGGGTACCAGTCTAGAGTCGTGACCTTAATAAATGCCTAGAGTATCATTCGAGGATGAATGTTCCCAAGGGGAAGATATTGTAACACCCAGAAACTAGTAGGTTGAACTAAAGCCTACCATAAGGGTTCTAGAGCTTTACGTGAGGGTTAGAGTTGTAGAAATGACCTCCCGTATTTAAAGTGAAGGGTTTAGGGTTTAAACGTCAAGGTACGACTCCCCAAGGACCCACCAAGGGTCCTTGAAGAGGACCCTAGAAAACCACCCAAATCTGCCCAAAACACAGTGCACCCACGATTGGGGACCCACGCCTGATTAGTGTCCTCAAATGCATATTTTATCTCAATATCTGATGAAAACCCTTAAATTTCAAGTATTTGGAGTTTGAACGCAGCTGAAAGAACGAACAAATGCAGATCTGAGAATCGTCGAACCCACTCGGCGAGTCGCAAAAAGGTCTTATCCTCACCTTTTGTTCTAGTGTGATGAGCCCTGAAGCAAAGGATCAAATAGGTGGTGAAAAGGAGCAGTCGACGTATCATCAAGAAGTTCCGCGATGCTATACTATGTCGCCTAATGATCCAAACACGATGATGCTGAAGGATAGAGCAAGACGACGATGAAACCTACCAAAGGGCGGATGGCCGAGTTGATCAATGATCTCGACTAACGACGTCGAATGATCCGCTGCAACAAAGATTTTTTAAAACTATAAATACTCATTGAGAATTATTATTCTAGTATCGAATTTTTAGCTTTGAACAGTAATTTTTCAAACTTTGCTTCTATTTTTGAGTTCTAAATTTGGAGAGGGTTTTGAAGAACTTGAAGGTTCAAAGGGTTTCAACTCCATGATTTTGGACTTGGGTCTTGTTGATTCTTCACTCTTGACTTGTTTTGAGACTTAAATATTCATACCCATTTAAATGTAAACTCATATTGGTATAAATTTCTATCTCTTATACATGTCTATCTAAAACCCCAATTCTTGGGGTGTGATTTTGTGAATATGGGTTAAATTATCTATTGGGTCTAGCTTACTGATGATTTATTTGTTGTTTAGATGTGATTTTGTTTAGTAGTTGTGGTGGAACTTAATGAAATTGTAGTTGCAAATACTATTTGACCTTTGTGTTTTTGGCTTGCTAGAGAGAGAGGTCGTAAAACTAAGACTACTAAATTGATGGCCGGTGGGGTTGGGTCGACATGAGATTCAGCTCGAGAGAGTGAAACCTAGTCCTTCTCCCACACACTCATCTCGAGAGAGTGAGTGGGCTAAGGCGGAGGTTGTTCTTCGTGTGGCAAGTTGGTGTCTGAGACGAACCCATTTGAGTCATCGTAAGTTGCTCGAGAGAGAATTTACCTCCACTATAGTCTAGCCTAGTCACAAATATTCAACAGATTTATTTTCAAAAGCATGTACCCAATAGTTTAGTTTTTCCCGTATTCCTATCACATCCTAAGAACCCCATCTCCTTGATTTGTACTTTTGCATTGTTGCTTGCTCTTACTTACTTGTGACAAAACCCCATCGTTAATTGACACTTTTGTGTCACCCCTTAGATTTAGTATGTTTGTATTCGATAATGTTTTTAGCTATGACTAATCAGAACTTAATTTTATTTTTTTACTAATTCTCAAAACTACTCCCTGTGGGAATGATTCCAACCCTTGGTTGGGTTACTTTACTATTGTAAGATCGTAGACACTTGAATTGGAAGTAGTGTCTTGATTACGCAAACATCAAAATGGCGTCGTTGCCAGAGTGGTGTTACTTCACAATTTTTAGTTTAGTATGATTTTTGTTCTTCTTAGTCGTAGTTTACTTACTTAATTTGTAGTTTTGTTTTTCTTGTCTGTATTTAAGCAGAGGAAGTGAGTATGGTGAGCAGCACTCGGGAGCTAATGTAGTTTCCTCCATTAGAGGTAATGATATTCCAGGAGCGTATCCTCACCTTCAAGCAATTACAAGGTGAACGGATCCACAAGACATGTGCAAGATTTAATGTACTAATCACTAAATTCCCAACTCATGATATTTCCGACATAATCCTCCTTCACTGTTTCTACATAAATCTTGGTCCCGGAAACAAGAAGTTGGTCGACCAACTCATTCCGGGAGGTATTGAGAAACAACATTATGAGATAGCAGCCCAAGTGCTAAATCAAATGGCTGAAAAGATCCAAGATGTAGAAAAAGACTTCATGTTAGTCTCCATAATGACTCAGATGGATGAATTGGCCAAAAAGATGATGAAGATCAAAGTCCAGTGCAAGAGGAAGGATAAATATATCATTCCTCATGAGCGAAGAAGTCCCAAGAACCATGAGATTAAATGCCTTGAGGGAATACTCTCAATCATTCTCCACAAGGTGAGTGAGCAAGTAAAAGAGCTAGAAGAAAAGAAGGAAAACATTGAAGGGATGAAACAAATGATTTGGTCTCATTCCAGAGCCGTCCAAATGCTCGAGAACCTTGTGGGTCATGCATTGACCGATCTACAATCGCAACAAAATAGGGGGTTGCCTAGTGATACTATGGCTAACCCCAAAAATGGAGTTTGAGTGCTGACTTGTGTCGTGCCACGGCGTTAACCAAGGCACTGCTTGGCAGGCAACCCAAGGTTTTAATCGCTTTCAATTATTATGTTAGAATAATGGTGTGTTGATTCTACAGGTTAAAATGAGGAGGGTGTTGAAAAGTGCAGGTTCGCAAGATGATGATCTAGTTGGCGAATCGCGGAAGTTGTTGATGATCCTGTTATTGTCCGTCGTTTGGACCTCTACATAAAATGGAGGCCCTATAAAACTCGGTGAGGTAAGTGAATAATAAGAGTGTCAACTAGAGGTTCGGCGATCTAGACTAACGTCGCCGAATGGGCAACAAGTGGACGGTTTTAAAGGCTAATGGTTTCAAAGTTTGACAAATTTTCATTTTCCACTCGATTTCAACTTTCGCAAATCTGCACCTAGTAAGTAATTTTCATTATCTTTGCATTCCTGGTATTCTAGTCATCGATTGGTGTTCGAACTTGGGATTACATTGCCTCCTAGCATTTTAAAGTACTTCAACCAGCATAAAAGAAATGGCAAGATCTAAAGTGCAGGAAGAAGTAGGCCACCCCAAGGTAAAACCAAAGGAATTACAATCAGCGAGGATGCAACTGCATCTAGAAGTAAGGTTGCTAAACTTTCCACAACTGGTGGGAAAGGCAAGGGCAAAGACAAGACCCGTGAATTATTAGATGCAAGCATTGACAGTGATGGATTTTATAGAAATGACCCAACCAATCTGAAAGAGAAGATGTGGGTTATGATGATGATGATCTGTTTTATAGCACAGAGGGATGAGCGGCGAACTAAAAAGCTAAATAATCCATCCAGGGTCAAGACTTTGTATCCTACCACTACTATAACTCCAGTTCCAGAGCAGGCAATGGTATTAGCGCCCCCAGTATAGGGTCCTCCACCTAAGTCAATGAATCGAGTAAAGGCTGAGGGGCTGAGGATAATTCTGGAGGAAAAGCGTTTGTCCATAGATGGGGCTATAGAAAGGCACAGAGAGATAATGGAGTGCCTCAGATATGATAAGTTCCAAATCTTCACCAAGCCCCGTGGCCCTTATATTCCAAACTGGGTAAGAGAATATTACAATGCATACAGTGCACTAATACCCCAGAAAAAGCAGCTAGTTGGAGCCTTCAAAGAAGTAGACTATGTGGTTGTTAGAGACATGAGGGTGAAGTGTGATTGTAAAGCGATCAACATAGTCTTGGGCATGTCCACGAATATCAGGCATCACTGCCAGCACTTGATCAGAACAAAAAATATGGATGAGTTGAAAAAGTGGTTAGCCCCACTAGTTTTAGATGAGACTCCGAAGTGGTTGGCGGAAGGAGTTCCGATTGAAAAGAAAAAAACTTAACATAGTAGCAAGGTTCTGGTTTTGCTTTATCAGCACCACGATCATGCCATCCCAGAACGAGTCAATCCTTCTCCTTACCAAGGCAGCTTCCCTTAGTTGCATCATATAGGAAACTTAGATATACTTGGATACAATCACTACTTTAGAGATACTCATGCGTGCAAGGTTGAGCCAGACCTCACTTCCATTCCCAGTATTGATCATATAATTGTGCAAACAAGCTCGGGTACCTCGGGATGCCAAGAAGGATGTGGAAGTGATGCCCACAGCCTCTACTGATATCCAAAGAATAAAATTCGAGTACCTTAAGTATAAAGCATAAGAAAGAAGGCAGCATCAGTGGAGTTAGGAAACAGAGAATCATCACCTGCAGAGGTACCTCTACCTACTCCGGCCCCTGGGCTTTCAGGTATATCCATTACCACTGCTACTCGTGCTGATACTCCAGGTTCTTCTGCTAGTGCATGGTCTCCCAGACCCACTGTTGTTGTTGCTGCTTCCCGGCCTCCACTCACCCATGCTTCCTACTTCGGATGGGACAACTAGTCATTTCTTCTGATCGTTGGGCTGCCAGTTTAGAGGCCTTTATTCTAAGCATGATCCAGATTTCCCTAACTGATTCTGTGACACCTCTGAACACTATTATTGATGCCGTGGAGGCCAGGATAGCAGTGTGTGAGCACAACCTAGGGGCCACATAAGAGGTGACGATCTTAAAAGTTGTTACTGCTGAGCTGCGAAAGGATGTAAAACACATGAAGTCCACCGATGTGTCCATGGTCTTTGGAACAGTGGAAATTCTAGACGTGCCTGAGATGCCTCAGACTACCACTGGACATGGGGATAGAGTGCAGCAGACAGTCGATCCTGAGTTAGAAGCAGAGACTGATGAAGAGATACATGAGGAAACTGAGGGAGCTGCAGATGAAGACCTGACCTAGACGAAAGCAATTATAATAGATGTTGATGTGCAGGCCTCCTTATCAGTTGTTACTGGATTCAGTGGAGCTGGCCCTTCTGGAATCACTCCGGCCACTGAAGCCCGGGAAGATGGAGCTATCGATTAGCCAGAATCACCTCTTTACCCCGTCTATGTCTTTCTTTATTTTACATTTCAGATTCTGTGTTATTTGCATCTGAGGATAAATGTTTTTATTTGTGGTGGGGTGAGGCCCACCTTTGTGTGCTATTGATGTTCGTGTTTTGTTTATATTTGGGCTTTGTGCTTAAGTTGTGTTTACACTACTTTCTGTGGATGTTTGAGCTTGAGGCTCCTTTTGTTTTAAATTGCAAAATGATTTTGACCCGTGCAAAATGAAAAAAAAATTCCACCTCTCGTCTGTTGAATATGGTTGTTCTTTTGCAAAATTTAAGTATCGGTTTTGATCAATATTGAAGGCGTAGTGCTCTCAATCAAACAAACATGAATGCGCAGCTACGTTGAGGCCAATTTTCATACCTTCTTTCCATATGGTTTTATTTTTCATAGCCACCTTCAACTTATGCATTTTACATTTGTTGAGGTACACAATGTCCGATGTCGGACCAGGGCCAAGATCAAGGTAACTTTTGGGCTTAAAGACCCTCAACTTAGGCTTTTGGCCTAACTAAAGATGCACATGTCCAAGGAGGGACCGGGGCCAACACAATGTTTTTAAGGGAAGGTGAGTTAGGTGAATCAAAAGAATTGGTCAATTTTAGGCTCAAATATTTGGATCAAATGGGAATAATGCTACCATTTGGTTAGATCATTTTAGGCTTAAGTGGACTAATTTGAACAATGACCTATGATCACTTCCTAACTTCTAGCCTAGATTATCCTAGCAGGACCAACGGGGCAAGTTCTAGATTGGCACAAAATTGTCTGAAAAATCAACCATTCTCACTCTTGGCACATAGTTTCATTACCAGATTATAAGATTACCCGGCCAATTCAAGTTTTAGGTTAAATCATTAGATCAAGTTGGTTCTTTTATCACGTCATACTCAGAGCCAACACATTCAACTCATTCTAGCTTACAAATTTTAGCACATATCACAAATTTTGGAGGGGTATCATTTTTCATTTTTAACTATGCCATCATGCTTCATTATTTATTATGCTTCTACACATACAATCCTAACATATGTCGGTTCAACAGAAATTAAAACAGTCTCTTGGGGGAAAAGAACACAGGCAGGAAAACCCCAAGAGAGGATTATGAGTTGGGTTACTCAGACTTCACCCTATCACTCACAATCCGTTTACCCCACCTATAACAAAATAGAGTGCAATTTTCCTCAATGCACAGAAAGTAAGAGTAAAAGATCGAGTGAAGCAAACCTATTGCACATAGGTCGAAGACCTATCCACAAGCGTGTGGGTCCAATTTCCCAGAGCCTGCTGGAACAACACTTGGGTGACCCTCAGTAGTGCCCAAATCATCTATCACAGCACACTCAGTAGTGCTATCAATCACTCTTACCGCACCATCAATGGTGCTCACATAATCTTGCTCAATGGTAACTGCCTTCGGAATGGGCACAAAACTCGATGCACCTACAGTACTCTCGCGAACCCTCTACTGGTGCAACACCTCATCTACTATGGAAGCTCTCCTCACCTGCTCATTCTGCTGGCGCTACCTCTTTTTTGCCCTTGCATCTTCAGTAGCATCGGAGGTGTTGCTAGATCGGTGCCTCTTTTCTCAGGCACGTGTGGACTCGAGATGCATCACATCATCTCTGAATAGAGCGTCTAGCACTGTATCATCATCCAGAGTGCAGGAGGTGCAGACTCTAGCAACTCTGTGGGTGGGGCAAGGATGGCTTCAAGGTCTTCCCGGAGACTGTCTAACTGGGTATGGATAGAGGAGAGATTAGTGGCGGGGGAAGGTCATGCGAGTACTCTCAACTAGAAGGCATTCAGGCAATTATGAACGGCCTGAACCTTTCGGTCCATCATGGTCTCCATTCTAGCCTCGGACTCTAAAATAGACTGTTGCATCCATGGCTTCACATGTTGGAGCAGCATAGCCATCTGAGCCTCAAATTTCTTAACTCAAGCCTAGGGCACAATAGCGGCTCCTGAAGACGCAGTGGCTCTGGATGAGCTAGGGGGCCGATTGACGGCCTGAGATGGGGAGGCCGGGGCATCATCAGTGTGGGCTGGAGAGACAAGGTCTTTACCTTGCATCTTCTCCACATCAGCTACTAAATTTGCTCGTAATGGCAGCCCCTCAATCTGTGGAGCATGCCATGGGGCAGCTACATTTGACTCATCCTAAATAAGGCCGATATTAAGGGTTCTGGTCGCCTGTACCAATGTGTCACAATGCTAGATAGGCACCCCGAACTCTTTGCACGACTGGAAAATCATACACGGAAAGGGTAAGGTAGTGCTACGCATGAACAACCTCTCATGGATCTCTACCAATAGCATGCATGAAAATACAATCTCAAACCCTGCTACCAAAGATGCAACCATCACTTCTCTAGCCAAAGTAAGCGCATTATCGACCTGAGTGGGCGATACCCTGTTTTGTACCAAAAGTCAGAAGAACTTGGCGACCAAATTTAGGGTGGCATTTTTAATACCTAGGTGCGGTGTGCTGACCCATTCCGTGCGCTCTCCATCAACCGCTATGTGTCTGGCCAGCCAAAGTAATACAACCTCTCTCTGCTCTGTATTCCGCTGGAACGCTCCACTCCTTAAAATGTCCCATCGGTAGTCAAATTCGGCTGTGTTGAGTGCCCAAGTGGTGCCCGGACCGTAGAGAAATTGGTTGATGGTGATCTGCGATATGTCCACCAGAAAACCCAAGACTAGAGTGGAAGTGATAGTGGTCTGGGTTGTGGGCTTGGAACATTTGTCGACAGAGCCACGGAGTGTGGTAGCATAGGGGGCATATAATTCCCTCACTATTTAATCGATATAAGTCATAGGGATCCAAGCCATCCACTTCCATTTGTGTTGATCAAAGAGCCAGTGGATGTCGGGTATGGTGTGTAGGCTCTCCGTGAGAACTCTGCGCTCCTCTGTGATAAGCCGGGCCATCTTCCTCTTTTCATTTAACATCCTGGCATCCCTGTAGATTTTCCATTGACCCTCAGTGCACCATCTGTTAGGCTGCTCAGCAACTGGAGCAAGGTCGGTGTTTGTTGGTGCGAGAACTTCCCTCGAACTATTAGCCTCATTAGATGAGGTGGACCTTCCATGTGTACTCGAGACCGTTGTGGAGCTAGAAGCAGTCCCTGAAGTAAAGTGGGACTTAGAGCCGGAAGCAAACCCAGCTAGTGAATCGATCAGTCTATCCTTCTCATCATACTGGGAGGCCGTGACTACATCGGGAACCACCTGCTTGGATTTATTTTGGGTAGTCTGGAGTGCTATGTGTGATGTCCTTTCCATGGGAGGAACATATGCGGGTCAGCATTATATTCGTCGATTAGCCGACAGTTTGGTGCCGTTGATTTGGATCTACCCTTTGCAGCGGCGGCTGGAGATTTCTTTGGGGCCATGGTACCTGTGGAGGAAGAGTTAGTACCCATATAAACTAAAAACACACTAGAATTTTTTTTAGAACAAAGAACGAACCAAACTAAAAACTGAAAAAAAATTAGGGTAGTGACTGAACTCATGAACTACGATGGGTTCGTACGGTCCGTGGATGGATCCACGGTCCGTAGGTCCCATCTGTAGATCAGAGTACCCAAATGAGGGGTCTCTGATGTGAACCACGACTGTGCAGAATGGTGTGTAGATTGAACTACGGACCGTGGTCCACTTCCGTGGTTCAACACTTGACATATTTTTGTGTAGTGTTGACCCATAGACCTGATCCATGGTCCGTAGATTGCCTACGGCCCGTAAATGGGAACTTGTGTGTCAAGTCTACCAAGTATCATATATTCTTCAATTCGAAACCATATTTTATTTTTCTTACCAATTCAAACATTTGACCCAAGTCTAAACATGCATTTCAACACAATTTATTCTAGTTCGTCATCCCAGGGATTCTGATTACTCAATTTTTAACATGTATTGCATACAAAACTAGGAACACTAAGTCGAAACCTGCATTTAGACTCTTTTTTTGTTTTGATTTAACAAATTACAAAGACAACACAATCACAATCTATCATCCCAAGGGTGTTTCTAACTTTAGTTTAACATGCAATTTCACACAACTACAACCCAAGGTCAAGAACCTCTTCATGACTTCATATTTTGAGCAATGAATATCAAAATTTAAAGTTCAGTTTGAAATCAAGTACCTTAGAAGCAATGGAAGTGGGTGATTGTGTGTTTTTAAAACTTCTTACACCTTTTGGACACCGAACCCGGACCTTGAATTCTTCTTGGTAAACAAAAATGGGAATGCATATATACTAGGGAAGAAAGGAATGAAAATGAGTTGTGAGTGATGATATGTATGGAATATGGGGAGTGAGTTAGGGATATAATGAGGGAATTATGGGATTGGGAGGGATTAGAAATAGTTAGGAGAGAATATGGGAAGTGGGGGAGTGATTTGAAAAAGGGAGGGTTTTATTTAAAAGATGTCCGGGTCGGGTCAAGCAATACTAGGGTTTGGACCCATGAGACCCCGTCTACGGTCCGTGGGTCGACCTACGGTCTGTAAATGGGGTTCGTAGGTCACCTTCTTACTTAGAAATTTTAGAGATCTTACCTGGGGTCTACGTATACCATTCACGGTCCGTGGTATGACCCACAGATCGTCGATGGTCTCCGTAGACCTCTACACCAGACATTTTCTGTAGATTTTGCTTTTCAACCCTGCACATGTAGCAACTGTTAGGCCTTTATTTTTACATTTTCTGGACACTTTTTAGACACAGACCCTATGCTATATCTAGCAAACACTAAAATAAAAATAAATCACATATCTAAAGGAATATAGAAAAGCAAATAAACAAAGAAAACTACTAAATCGAAAAGAAAAACCTACAGTTGGCTAGATTGTACATCTTGGGTTGCCTTCCAAGCAGCGCTTGATTTAACATCGCGGCATGATGCATACCTCTTGATTACTCAGACTTAATCAAGATAGTAGGCCTCAACAATTTCTTGCACACTTTCCGCATTTCCCAGATAGACCTTGATCCTTTGCCCGTTTACCTTGAACCTTTTTCCCTCACTGTTCTCAAGCTCGACCACTCAATGTGGGAGAACTTGCGTGACTAAGAATGTCCCGGTCCACTTGGACTTGAGCATGCCCAGAAAGAAGCGCAACCTAAAGTTGAATAGAAGCACAAGATTACCCACACCAAATTCTCAGTTTTCAAGGCTAAACTTTCATAAGCTGAACTTTCATAAGCGCTTAGGCAAACCACATCAAGCACATTCAAGTCATTCATTCTATGATTTGATACGGCGCCCCAATTCAAATTTAGCTTCTTTAGAGCCCACATAGCCTTATTCTCTAGTTCTACCGTAAAATTGAAAGACTTCCCATATACAAGTTGGTAGGGGGACATACCTATGAGAGTCTTCAATGCTGTGCGATAGGCCCATAGAACATCATCAAGCTTCCTTGACCAATCAGTTCTATTAGCATTCACAGTCTTTGTCAAAATTTGTTTGATCTCTCTATTAGACATTTCAACTTGCCCACTAGACTGTGAATGGTAAGGAGTAGCTACATTGTGGCGGATGCCATATTTCTCAAGTAACGCCTTGAACAACTTATTACAAAAGTGGAACCTTCATTGCTGATAATCGCCATAGGTGTACCAAATCTGGAGAATATATTCTTTTTCAAGAATACGGGGACACTTTTACCTTCATTATTGGGAAGCGCAATTGCTTCCACGCACTTTGACACATAATAAACCGCAACAAGAATATACTTCATCCCATGTGAACTCACAAATGGACCCATAAAATCAATGCCACATACATCAAACAACTTTATCACCAATATAGGATTCATATGAAGCTCTTGCCTTTTTGAAATTCCTTCTTCTTTTTGGCAACGGTCACAAAACATGGCGAAATCATGAGCATCTTGGTGAATGGTAGGCCAATAATACCCATACTGCAATATTTTATGCGCAGTCTGAATACCACTATGATTCCCACCAACATGCGATGAATGAAACGCCTCTAGTATACTCAACATCTCGACCTCGGGTACACAACGACGAATAATTCCATCAGCATACCTACGATACAAGTAAGGCTCATCCCAAAAGAACTTCTTCACATCATGCATAAACTTTTTCCTTTGGTGAAAAGACAAATTTGATGGTACCAGATCACTAGCCAAGTAGTTAGCAAATGCGAACCAAGGAATTAGATCATGAGAAGCAGACAATACTTGTTCATCTGTAAAAGCATCCTTAATTTAAGCCATATCACCAAGCTTGATAATAGCTTTTTCCTCCAATATGGACAAGTGATCGGCAACCTAATTTTCTGTTCCTTTTCTATCTTTCACCACAAAGTTGAACTCTTACAGCAACAACACCCATCTAATCAACCTCGGTTTTGCATCCTTCTTAGCCATCAAATACCTCAATGCAGAATGGTTAGTATGCACAATGACCTTAGTACTAAGCAAGTAGGATCGGAATTTCTCGAATGCGAAAACCACTGCAGGAAGATCTTGTTCAGTAACTGTATAGTTCTTTTGAGCCACATTTAGTGCTGTACTAGCATAGTAAATATGATGAAGAATCTTCTCTCACCTATGTCCCAATACCACACCAAGCGCCACTCCACTCGCATCACACATTACTTCAAAAGGTTGCCCCCAATCTGGTGAAATACTGATAGGTGTGGAAACTAGCTTTTCCTTCCACTCTCGAAACGCTCTCAGACAAGCATCATCGAAATCAAACTTATACTCCTTTTCGAGCAGTTTGCACAATGGATGTGCAATTTTGGAGAAGTCCTTGATGAACCTCCTATAGAAACCTGCATGCCCAACAAAACTTCTAACACCTTTAACAGAGATAGGTGGTGGAAGCTTTTCTATTACCTCAACTTTCACTCTATCAACTTCAATACCCTTCTCAGAAATCTGGTGACCCAAAACTATGCCTTCTTTCACCATGAAGTGACACTTCTCCCAATTGATCACTAGATTGCACCCTTCACACTAGTTAAGCACCTCGTCCAAATGATCCAGATAACGATCAAAAGAGTCAGCTACCATAGAAAAATCATCCATAAATATCTCAATAGTGTCCTCCACCATATCAGAAAATATCAACATCATACAATGCTGGAAGGTCGCTGGAGCATTGCACAACCCAAATGGCATCCGTTTGAAGGCGAAAGTTCCATAAGGGCAAGTGAATATGGTCTTCTCTTGGTCTTCCGGAGCTATAGAAATCTACTTGTAGCCCGATAACCATCAAGAAAACAATACCAACCCATACCAGCTAGTCGATCCAACATCTGATCCATGAACGACATATGGAAGTGGTCATTTTCTGTCCAAGCATTTAATTTCCAGTAGTCCATGCAAACTTTCCATCCAGTCATGGGCCTCATTAGAACAAGCTCATTTTTCGCATTCGAAACCACAGTCATCCCACCTTTGTTTGGCACACACTGGACAGGACAAACCCAACTACTATTTGCAATGGGATAAATAACTCCGACATCCAACCACTTGATGATTTCATTTTTCACTACCTCTTGCATAGGAGGATTGAGTCTTCTCTAGTGCTCAATACTAGGCTCGTGATCCGGAATAAGTTGAATTTTATGAAAACAAATACCAGGAGGAATCCAAATGATGTCTGCAATAGTCCACTCAATAGCCCGCTTGAACCTCTTCAATATGGACACCAATGCCTCAACTTGTGTCACATTCAAATCTGCCGCAATGATGACCGATAAAGTACCATCTCTCCCCAAGAATACATACCTCAAATATGATGGTAGAGCCTTAAGCTCCAATTTTGGAGCCTCCTCAACAGACGGTCTTGCAGGTGAATAGTCGTGATTCTTCATGTCTAACTCCGATCTCTTTGGTTTTGAACGGAATTTGAACCTATCAAGTGCGGCGACCAATTCATTATAGTCTTCAATACAATCACCCTCAAAATTGATCATTACCGTTGCTAGTGCATTAACACCTAAGCTTTCTACATTATGATTTACCATTGATACCGATTTGAGCTCACTACTCTACTTCATGGATCTATAAATGTTGAAAGTTACCTCTTCATTGCTCAATCAGAACTTCATCTTCCCTTTCTCCATATCAACCAAGGTGTGCCCAGTGGCTAGGAATGGTCTTCCAAGGATAATTGGAACCTCAAAGTCAACAACACAATCAAGTATAACAAAATCCACCGGAAAGATAAAAGGATCCACTTTCACTAGTACATCTTAGAGCACACCAATGGGCTTCTTCACAGTTCTATCGGCCATAAGCAGTTGCATCAGAGTCGGTTTGGGATCCCCTAAACCCAACTTCTTGTAAATAGACAATGGCATCAGATAGATACTAGCACCCAAATTGCACAATGCTTTTGCAAAATGTAGCAACCCATTGGTACAAGGAATAGTGAAAGCACCAGGATCCTCCTTCTTCTGCACAAGGGACCTTGTAGCAGTAGCACTACAATGTTGCAACTTATCATCATCTTCAAAACTGACGACCCACTTCTTAGTTACCAAGTCCTTCATAAACTTTGCATCCCCAGGCATTTACTCCAAAGCTTCTATCAACGGCACATTGATGGAGAGATTCTTCAACATACTAATAAACCTGCGGTATTTTCCTTCTTCAGTTTTCTAACTAACCTCTGTGGGGAAGGAGGTGGAAGTCTAGGCATGGAGACAACTTTCTGGCTTATCTCCACGTCCTTCTCTGTCGCATTCTCAGACTCACCACTAACCTCTATATCATAATCATCTTTAGTAACCTCAACTTCAACCTCAGACGTCATGGGTGGATCAATGGTGTGCTTACCCCTTCGAGTAGTGACTAACATACAATGCCCATCATTCTTCAGATTTTGGATGGTGTTTCTAGGAAGTGTGCCGGGCTGTCATGGATTCATTGTAGTGGACAAATGATTCATCTGAATCTCAAGCTGCTTGATCGACACTGCATGGACATTAACTTTTTTACTGATTCCAGACAAATCATTACGCATCTCCTTCACATTCTCATCAGTCGAATCAAACATCTTCATCATCTTCTGCAACATATCCTTAATATGTGGCATACTACCCCCAACTTCCCTATTACCAGATTCTCAATTTTGAGGAGGAACATATGGCCCATCCGAATCATTTATGTTGCCATAGTTGTTTCGATTGTAGTTGTTGTCGCAATTGTAGTTCCCATCCCAGACATAATGACCCTCTCGGTTATAGTTTTCATAGTTCCGACCTTTATTTCCTTGACCTTGGCGCCAATTATCCGAATTGGAACCTTGGGCGTTGTCTCAAAAACCCCCCGTCTGATCATTCACTACATAAGTATCCACTCAATCGTAGCACTCCTCAATCGGTGGTGGATTTTTAGTCAAATAATTCACAACATTTATCTTTTCAGCACCTCCTCTCACATGCTTCAACACCAACCTAAGTTTTGTCCTCATCTGAGCCATCTTCTCACGAATGTCATCGAAAAATTGACTAGGTGCAGATTGAACTGCGAAAGTGCTTCTTCCAATGTATGACTTTCGAGTGCTCCATACTTTATTGTTCCGAGAAATATTCTCTAGTTTCTCAGCGATCTCCTTAAAATTGCACTCATAATATGATCTTCCTGCGATAGTATCAAGTACAACCTTACCATTGTCATCTTGGCCTCTGTAGAAATACTCCTTTAGTGACTCATAATCAATACGGTGGTTTGGAACTCTTCTTATGAAAGCAGTGAACCTGTCCCACGAACTACTCACAGACTCTCCAGGCAATGCTACAAAGTTGTTAAGTTTATCTTAGTGGTTCAGCTTCTTTGACACTGGGAAGTATTTTGCCATGAATATTTTGTACAGTTGATCCCATGTGTGAATTGAGTTATAAGGAAGCTCAGTAAACCATACACCATCATCTTCGGTCAATGATAGAGGGAAGACTCTAAACCCAATGACATCCATGTCTAAATTCGGTCGACCCACGCAACTCTAGCAAACACTCCTCAACTTGGCCATGTGCCCATGTGGATCGTCTAATCCCATACCAGAGAACAAAACCCTTTCTGTAGGCATCTGCATCAGACTGCTTGTCACCACAAATGTATCCCTCGTAGGTAGAGGAGGTAGAACAATAGGTTCTTCAGATTCAGTGGTATTGAAATTTACCCTATAGTTATCACGCAGCCTCGGTTCTGGTGGATTTTGTGCCCTCAATGCATCTCCCAATAGATTTTCACCTTTGATTTTCAGCATTCTTATTATTAACCTTAGGAGGCTGCAACTCAACTATATCACCTAGATTTTGTCTGATAGGATTGATTGGGACTCCTTGATTATTCATTCTTCGTAAAGTTCTATTCAATTCTGGATCGTAAGGAATCAGTGGTTCACCTTGACTCTGTGTACTTGGCATACGCTAGAGTAGGAACTTGAGAGAAACAAAAATAAAAATAAAAAGTAAAATTAGGAAATAATTGACTAAAGTTCAATAATGTAGTTAAACTTAATCTAAAAACCTTAATCCCTGGCAGCGGCGCCAAAATTTGATACGCTCAAATTACACCTGCCTAAAGAAGTATAAGCGATCGTTATCAAGTAAAGAACCCAATGTAACGACCCTAAAAATGAACTAGGTAAGCTAGAGCCTCTCATGTGTGTTATTGATTGGTTATGTGGATTTTAGTGGTTAAAGTCAGTGTGTAATGTTAGTTTAGTGTATTTGGAAGTCAAACGTCTAGAAATGTCCATGAAGTTTGGAGACTAGCCTAGTGTTGGTGCTTATGTGTGCTTGATGTGTTGTCATAGTTTTGGAATGTTGTTTGTTGTGTTGTTTGAAGTTTAGGTTAGTGGGAGTGACCCTAGTACCTAGGTGGGTTGGTATAGGGTCATGACGTCCGGGTACGACTCCCCAAGGACCAACCAAAGGGTCCTTGGAGAGGACCCAAACCGTGGCAAGAAGACTGCCCAAGGCAGTCTAGTTGATGCTAGGGATTGATGCCTCCTCAATCAAGTGACGGTCCTTCAAAAGGGGGCGTAGCTCCACACTTAGCCTGGGGAGCTAAGTCCCCCTTTGAGCAGCTGCAGTCCCAAACAACGGCCACCAGGACGGTCCCTCAATGGTGGGTCGTCAATGGGCACTGTAGAAGTTGTCCAAACCAGCCAAGACAAGGGTGGGTTGGTAAATTACCCCCTTGGCTAATTATATGTATGGGCATTTATTTTAAGTTGTTTTTAGTATTTTAAGGGTATTAAATGATTTAAATAAAGGTTTTAACTTCATTCTTCAAATTAGAATTTCCAAAATCATTCTCTCTCTAAAGTTCTCTCAAGTTCAAGGAAGAAGAAGGTGGAGAGCTAGGGTTTCAAATTGAGGGTTTCTTCCACCAAATTTCATTGGGATTTCATCGATTGAGGTATGGTGTCTCTTAATCTAGGACTCATCTTCATCCTAGAGTCAATTTCAAAGGATTTTACAATGTTTTCAAAAAGTGACTAAAAGCTTGTTTTTGAATTCTATCAGGGGTTCTTGCATGAAAATGATTTGAAATGTTTGGGTATGGATTAATTGTTGTTGGTTTGTGGTTTTTGAATGAAATACTCCATGAACCCTTGTCTCCTACAAAACCCTAAAATTTGATATGAAGTGGGTTTATTCCCATAATTTCAAAGTTGATGGAACTATAAGGAAAGTGAATTGTATTGATATCTCTTGTGTTATTTAATGTTTATTTATGATTAATTGTTGATAATGGATGAATTAAGGGTGGTAAGCCTTATAGGTCAAGTATTGGTGACTGCTTGGATTTTGGTGATTTTGTCTATGACTTTGGGTTATGGTAAGAAAGCTTGAGCTCTCTCTATTTGAGTTGATTGTTGTTGATAGATTGAATCCACCTTTGGTAAAAGTGTTATATCTTATTCTTGTGTGGTAATATTGTGAATTGTAGCCATGAAGGCATTGGTGAAGTTGTTGTATAATGTTGGAATATTTTATTATTGTGAATTGAGGCCATGAAGGGCATTATATGAGTGTCATTATATTTATGTATTATTATACATATATGAGGCTATATGTAAAGTCCTATATGAAGCTATATGTAAAGTTTGTGTGAAGATATGATGTGAAGATGTTCAAATGGTATTAATGTGATATTGTATAAAGTGTTATTATGTTAATGTGAAAGCATGTTTCTCTTGAATGGTGATAGGTGGTGATGATGGACTATGCTGAGTCTTCATAAGATGATGTTGTAGCTCATATGCTAGACTTGAGTAACTTGTCTTATGTCATGGAAGCTTGATTATATATATGAATGTTTGGTTGGG
>JAJOOO010019835.1:0-30414 GCA_029582685.1 Solanum piurae
GAAGAACTTGAAGGTTCAAAGGGTTTCAACTCCAAGATTTTGGACTTGGGTCTTGTGGATTCTTCACTCTTGACTTGTTTTGAGACTTAAATCTTCATTCCCATTTGAATGCAAACTCATATTGGTATAAATTTCTATCTCTTATACATGTCTAGCTGAAACCCGAATTCTTGGGGTGTGATTTTGTGAATATGGGTTAGATTACCTGTTGGGTCTTTCTTGCTGATGGTTTATTTGTTGTGTAAATGTGATTTCGTTTAGTAGTTGTGGTGGAACTTAATGAAATTGTAGTTGCAAATACGATTTCACATTTGTCTTTTCATCTTGCTCGAGAGAGAGGTCGTAAAACTAATACTACTAAATTGATGGCCGGTGGGATTGGGTCGACATGGGGTTTAGCTCGAGAGAGTGAATCCTAGTCCTTCTCCCACACAAGAAGCTCGAGAGAGTGAGTGGGCTAAGTCGGAGGCTGTTCTTCATGCGGCAACTTGATGTTCGAGAGAAACTGAGTTGATTCGGGGTAAGTTGCTCGAGAGAGACCCACTGTGGTCTAGCCTAGTTACAAATATTCAACGAATTTACTATCAAAAGCATGTACCTAATGATCTAGTTTAACCTGTATTTCTATCACATCCCAAGAATCCCCTCTCCTTGATTAGTACTCTTTGCATTTTCGCTGAATTTTGCTTACTTGGTACAAACCCCCATTGTTAATTGACACTTTTGTGTTACCCCTTATATTTAATATGTTTGTATTCGACAATGTTTTTAGCTATGACTAATTAATTAGAACTTAATTTTATTTTTTTATTAATTTTCAAAGCCCACTCCCTTGGAACTCGACCCCAACCGTTGGTTGGGTACTTTACTATTGTACGATAGTAGACACTTGTATTGGAAGTTGTGTCTTGATTACGCAAACATCAATTTGCAACTACAATTTTTTAAATTGAACCACAATTACTAATTGAAATCACTTCTAAACAACATTTAAACTAAAAAATAGGAATACCCACAAGCTAAATCATCCCATATCACACCCCAAGAATTGGGGTTTTAGCGAGACAACATAAAAAGATAAAAATCGGTACCAAATTGTGTTTCCATCAACTGGATAAGATTGATTTCGTCTTTACAAAGGTCCAAATTGAAGAATCTCAAAGACCCACTTCCAATTTCTCAAAAATGGAAAACTTCAATTCTTCAAAGCTAAGGAAAACTTGCCTCAAAACTGAGAGTACAAACTGAAAATTACTCTAATGAATGTTCAGAATAAATTTGATACTAGATAGCTATTTTAAAAATGTATTTATAGTCGCCAAAAATATGTTGCGAAGGAGCATTCGGTGCAGTAAGTCGAGCTCACTGATCAACTTGGTGATCCACTCTTTGATCCATTCCATCGCCTTCTTTCTTTGGCCTTTAGCATCCTCAAGGTCTGTCACTTTGGGCTATCTACAACTGCATCGCAGAACCGCTCGGCGATCCGCAGACTGATCCTTTCTCTTGCCAACTTGATTTTCTCCTTCATGGCTTGGCACACTGGAACTTCAGGCCAGGTAATGGCCATTCGGTGACTCGCCAAATGGACTTGGCGATCACCAGTCTCTCTTTTCTTCTTTCTTTCAGCTCGCTTCGTTCCTTTTTGCAAATTAGTGTTCTTTCTTTGTTCCTCAATCAAAATACCTAGAAATAAAGGATTTTACATCAGTTATATGCACAAAATAAGCATTTGAGGACACTAAATCTATCCAAATAAAGCCCTAAATGAGTCCAAATCTCAGACTCATCACACACCTAATTTATTTTAAGCCAAAATCTATGAGGGCCTTGGAATTAGCCTAAAAGCCTCGGAACATAACGAAGGATTGTTATAGACCAAACTCAACATTCTAGAGTTAACATGCTGACATAATTCTCATTTGAGCTCGTTTAGCCAGAATGTTGACTAATGTCAAACTTAGGCTTCAACCTGAAAGTTAAAATGTATAATCTTATAGGCTTTTGCTAAAAGCCTCGGGAGTCATGTCGTTTATACTTCTAGCCAAGAATGACCCTTCTGGAGCTGATGGAATCGTCAAAATTGGATTATGAGATTATCTTCCTTAACTTCTGATAAAATATAACCGTTTAAGGTTCAAAAATACTAAAACTCGCATAATAACCAAATGAAATGATTAGGTGACCGAACTGTTAGTCCTTACAAGTCATTAATAACTTGGGGTCACTACATGAAAGCTCAGAATGATGAATATGAGAAATAACTAAAAAGGACTCTTATGTACAAAGTAAGAGTCAAGAAGTACCCGAAGGCTAAAACAAGCCAGGAAAATGCTTCTGTATATCATTCTCGGTCTCCCAGGTAGCTTCCTCAACTGGACGATGGTTTCAATGAACCTTAACCTCATTAATGGCTCTTGAACGCAACTACCGCACATGTCTGGCAAGAATGGCATATTTCCACTCCACGAAGGTCAATGATCATCAAACTCTACTACATCATACAGGAGCACATGGGACTCATCAAGAACATATCGATGTAACATCGAAAAATTAAATAATGGGTGGAAAGCTTAGAACATCAGAGGCAAAGCTAACTCATATGCATCATTTTTAAGTGTTTGAAGGATCTCAAAAGGCCCAATATACCTGGGGCTAAGCTTACCCCGCATCCAAAACTTTGTCATGCCCTTCATAGGAAATACACTAAGGAAAAGTCTATCACCAACTGAAAACTTCAAAGGTCGACGCCTACGATCCACATAAATCATGTGCCTACTCTAAGTTATTTGGAATCTATCTTAAATTATCCCCACCTGCTGTAAAGCCTCCTTAATCAAGTATGTACTACACGGTCTAGGTTTTGTAGACTCAAACAAACCAACCAGAGAGCAATAACGCCTATAGTATAAGCCCTCAAATCAGACTATATGGATGCTAAAATGGTAGCTGTTATTATACGCAAACTCTGCCAAAGGTAAAAATTGATCCTACTGACCTCCGAACTATAACATACAAGCCCACAACTTATCCTCAAGAACCTGGATAGTATGCTCTAACTTACCATCAGTCTACAGGTGGAAAGTTGTGCTAAGGTCAACATGAGTACCAAATTTATCCTATAAAGTACTCCAAAATCTATAAGTTAAGTAAGCACCTGAATCTAATATAATAGAGACTGGCACACCATGAAGGCCAACCACCTCATGAATGTGGATTTGGGCAAACCTCTCTACGCTGATCGAAGACTCAAAAAGGAGGAAGTGTGATGATTTGGTCAAATATCAATGACGAATTAAATGCTGTCAATATCTCTAGAATTCTGAGGCTAACCTATCACAAAGTCTATAGTGATGTGCTCCCACTTGCACTTTAGAATGGGTAATCTCTTGAACTTACCACCAGGTATCAAATGCTTGGCCTTCACCTGCTGACAACTCAGGCAACGGGACACATAGTGTGAAATGTCTCTAATTATGCCTGCCCAATGCTGCCTAAAGTCATGATATATCTTGGCAGTTCCCGAATGTATAGAATATCTATAATCATGGGCCTCACGAAGAATCAGCTGAATCAAATCTCCAACTCTAAGAACACAAATACGGCTTGCTACCCTCAACACCCCATCTAAATCCAAGGTAACCTAATCGACATCACTTGCTAACAGTCAATCTTAAAGTGTCATCAAAGCCTCATCCTTATAGTGATGATTACAGATCTGATCAACAAGAGTGTACTGAACTCCCACATAGGCTAGAACACACCTAGAATCCAAAACATCCAACCAAACCATCTGATTAGCTAAAGACTAAATGTCCAAAGATAAATCTCTATCCATAGTAGATAGAAAGGCTAGACTACTCATACGCACTGCCTTCCGATTCAAGGTATCTACCACCACTTTCACCTTGCCCGAATGGTAGAGAATAGAGAGGTCATACCCTTTCAGAAGCTCAACCCAACAACACTACCTCGAGTAAAGACCCCTTTGGCTCATGATGTACTTAAGATTCCTGTGATCAGTGTAGATCTTACAATAAACTCCATAGAGGTAGTGCCTCCAGATCTTAAGGCAAAAACTACTGCCGCAAACTCCAAGTCATTAGTGGGGTAGTTGCGCTCATGTAGCCTAAGATGCCTCATCGCATAAGCAATGCCAAATGCATCACAATAAATTGTGAAGACCTCCCACTCAACTAGAAGAGTCAGTATAGGAGAAGTAGTCAGCAACTCCTTGAGCTTCTGAAATTACAAATCACAGTGCTTAGACTACTCAAAAGTTACTTCCAAACAAGTCAACGGGGTAAAAGGTGCTGTAATAGTGGAGAATCCCTCTACAAACTTGTAACACCCTCAATTTAAAATGAGGTAGATAGCAACTTTTGGGAAATTACAAGTGCAATCCACGAGGGCCAACCACGGCTCGTGGGTTGGCCCACGAACCGTAGGTGGGGATGTGGGTAGGCAAGTTCAGGAATTGGTCCAAACCATGGAACACACAGAAACCTACGGAACATAGGTGGGTCCACGCCTCGTGGTTCAATTGCCGTCATTGGACCAAAAGTCTCTGACAAGGAACCACGACTGACCATAACACACCGTAGGTCAGTCGACAGTCCGTCGATTGGGATTTTGTGCTTTCTGAACTGACAGTTATTTTAGGGGAATATGGGTCTTTTTCGGTTTTAATGAAATTAATGTGGTGTCATTTTGCCTAAACCTAGACCACCTATATAAGGATTTTAGACCCCTAAACTTACTCAATTAATTCATTCTCTCAAATCATAAAAAGAAAACCCAAATCTCATCTTAAATATTCTCTCTCTAGAAGTTGGAAGAAGAAAAAAGAAGAAATTGGAGCTAGGTCAAGATCAAGTCTCCCAATCTTCAAGCTTTTGTGGTCATTGTGACTAAGGTATGATGGCTTTTCATCAATGTGATCCTTCCTCCCATGGAGTCCCCTAGAATTTCACGCTTTGAAGAAGAATTCCCCCAATTTTAGTTAGGGTTTCTTCCATTGTTGTGGATTATGATGAATGTTGATCCAATTGAGTGGATTATGATTGTTTATTATTGAATTCATAGAATTTCATGTAATTAGGATTAAATTACATGTACCCATGACTATCCTATGATTTTAGGCTTGAATTGATATAGTTGGGTTTGATACCATGTGAGGGAAACTCTATGGGATAGATATCTCCTTATAGGATTGACGATTTATGAATAGAATTGCTTGTTATTGAAGCATATATGATGAATATGATGATAATTGTTTGAGAGTAAAGCATAGATAATGATCATGAGATGTAATTCTTTGTCTTACGACCCAGGGGTACACCTTAGATCTAACACGATATACTTGACCGCGAAGGTGGTCTCATACAAGCCCTTAGCATATCATCACATAAGATAAAAGAAATAATGCGGAAATTTTAAAACTTTATCCATACAATCAAAGTCTTTTATAAAAGGAAGCGGAAGTCTAAGTTGTCTCAATTAACCATCTAATACATTTTTGAATCAAATAGGGACACAACCCTTACAACATTGTCCAAAAGTGAAATACTAGAAAGAAACTACAAATGACTCATATGTCCTCGAATCATAAGGACTCACCACAATCTAGGAGAATAGTCGATCCAAGCTTGAACCAAAAGAAGTTCTCTTTAAGAACCATCCCTACACTTGGGAAAAATGTAGAAAATATGGGTTAGTACAAAAATGCACTAAGTATGATAGCCATGCATAAAAATCTTGAAACATGCTAAAAAGGACATTTTGGTTGAAAACCATGCTATATGCCAATTTGTGAACATCATCATAGAAATAGTTGGAAAACATAACTCATAAACATAACACATATATAGATCATCATATTGTAAAAGAACCACTTCACATACACCCTCAAAGTCTACTAGTGCAATGCATAAATAAGATCCCATAATCTCACCCATACTAACTAAACCTCTTAGGCCATCATAATCATACTTACCATCTTTGAGTATCCTCCTCAACTTAATTCTCATAGAAAAAGGGAATCTTTCACCTTTAGTCAATCATAACAAGGATGGCAACCGTAGCTCAATCCTATCTAAACATATCATATAAGAGAACACTTTCTTAGGTAACCTTAAGTCATATTTGTGCAATGCATGAAAAAAACCCCATAATCCTAACCATGCTAAGTACCATTTTTAGGTCCTTATATTCATGCTTCTTGATTTTGGTGATGAGTCCCCCTTTTTAAGACATTGGAACTCTATTAGATACTTCTTTAAGCACATCTTAGGCCCTCTTCTTTTTACTTTTGAACACTAGGAAATACTTAATCAAGCACATTCTTAGTTCATTGATAGTGTTGGACTCTAGGAGATGCTTCCTCAAGCATAATCTTAGTCCCTTAGGTTTGAACACTAGGAGATACTTCTTTAAACGTAATCTTAGTTCTTTACTAATGTTGTTGTAATTGGGATATAGCCTTAACTGACAAGAGAACATGTGAGCTATCAAATGATCCCTCCGGGTGTTGCCCACATCGTCAAGGGCTAGTTCACTTGCCTAAGGTAGAACCTATTTGTTAGCTTAGTGGGATTCACTAGTTAAATTTCCTACAGGGTACGTATTTATGGGATACAAAGATTGCTACTAGAAACACAAAACTCCACTAGGTGAAGGCTTCCATCTCATGAGATGTACTTTGGGAAATACGGACTCTACTATGTGAGAGTTTCCATTTTGGAAGCCCAAACTAAACTAGGTGGGAACCTCCATATCATTTTGATATCCACTCGGTGTTAGGCCTAAATCCCACATGATAATTATTAAGTGTCTACTTTGACTCAAGTTTCATAGAAAGATGTCCTTGACAATCAAACCAAGTTAATTCATTAAAGATGACTCTTTTAGACCATGCGTGAGCAACTAGCACCATCCATGTTCTAAGAATTAAAGGCTCCTTGGCCTGGGTTCAATTAGGTGAGGTAAGCCTCTCAACCCAAGAACCACTACTATGTGAGTACACCTTTTATATTAAATTCATTATGAGTTCAAGAGAATATCTTTTCAATCAACCCAAAACATAATTATCATAATTATGGAAACTTCATTCATAAGTGTGTGTATGTGAGATTAGCCTTTCAACAACACCACAATTGCATCATAGTCATGATCACATTAATCTCAAGGTATTCATAAAGCATGTACATAAATATCATAATCATACATAGTTCTTATAATTTTTCCTTCAAGGACCATGGATCATATTTCATCAACCCATCTAGAATTACTACATTACACATGGATAAGAACATGATTCAAGTAGTCAATTCATAACATTCATAATTTTATAACATTATACTAGTATCAATCAATACCCACACTTTAAGATCCAATTTGAGAAATAGGGTAATTCATGGATTCTTGAGGAATTCAACTTAAAATCATATAAAATCATCAATATATCCATAAGCAAACATAATTCAATCATTAAAAATGAAATTGAAATGAATCCATGAGATTGAAAGCAAACCCTAACTTTTGGGTTTTCTAGCTTCAGAATTGGGGGTTTTGGAAGGGCCCTATGGGTGAAAGCTACCCATAGATGAAGAACTACCATACCTTATTGAAGATTTACCACAAATTTGAGTAGAAAATATTTATTCGTCAACCCTAGCTTCACCTTTCTTCTTCTTCTTCCTTGGAATTCTAGAGAGTTTATTTGGGGAAAAGTTGGTTATGTATTTAGGTTTTGGGATTTTATGAATTTAATGGGTTAGTTAATGACTTAAAAACACTTATATAGGTGAATTAAAACAATACTAAATGACCTCACATAAAACTAATTAAATTAGGAATTTACCTAAAGACCCATCACTTAAGCCGACTTGGACAAGATTGCAGGCATGACCCACGACCCATCACTTAAGACGACTTGGACAAGATTGCAGGCATGACCCACGACCCATGACCCACGGACCGTAAGTGGACTCATGTGGCGTTCTTCAGGTCCGTGGGTTGGGTTTATGCAGCCTTAAACTTGGAATTGATCCACGAGGCCTTTACCCACGGAGCGTGGACCACCTTACGGGGCGTAGGTCCATCTGTGGGTCCACTATTTTGGGCAGTTTCTTAGGGACTGTTTTGGGTCCTCCTCAAGGACCCTTGGTTGGTCCTTGGGAAGTCGTACCTTGACCTTTAACCCCTAAAACCTTCATTCTAAGTTCAAGAAGCAAATTTCACAACTATAACACTTATGATAAGATCTAGTTAAGCCTAGTAGTTTCCGAGGTGTTACATTATCTCTCCTGTAGGAACATTCATTCTCGAATGTCGATCTAGACACCTTACGGAATTAAAGACTCAAGACTAGCAGCCCATCATTCATTTAACATAAAAAAATAATGTACCATTCAAAAGAGGGAACATCAAATCCATCTCAACATGCTCAATGCAACATAAGGAAGTAGGAACTACATCTAACAACCCATTATGCATGGAACTCAATATTTCACATATTCATTGGAGGAACTACCTCCTCCAACTCAAAGAATGCTCATCTCAATAACATGAAGTAAATTATGCAATTACTCTCAAAAGCATACTAAAACTTGTGTGACAATTCATCTCATGAAGCATATAGGCAACTCATACTAAATGCACAACATCATGAGAAACACATAAATCATGAAAACTCATTTTCTTGCTAATCATGAACTTCTCAATAACATGCATAACATAAGGAGATCATGGAAACATATAAATCATACATGACTCCAAAACATAAAACAAACCAAGAAGAACTATTTGTCTCAAGCTAGAGTAGGAGTAGAATAAAGAGATGAGGATATTGAGACTCTCACAATCTTGCTATCTAAGCACACCATCTTCCCCTTTGGAGGAAACTCCCTACTAAAACCTCAAGTACCACATTTTTCAAATAATCCCAACTGACATAACTACAAACTCATCATAACCATACCGGGTTCTAAGATCAATAGAGGTCTAACAACAATTCATCCAAATCCTACCAAGGACAACATCAAATTTTAACAAGTAACATTGGGATCTAATAAAACATTTACATCTATATGTAAACTATCAACACACCGGTTTATTCATCCGGAGAGCCTTCTTGGTCTTTCTAGACCGGAGTTCATAGAAATGGTTTTGATTTTGAGCATTGGGATCCATACCATTTAGAGAAGCTTGCTTGGCCTCTCTCACTTTAGCCCTAAGTATGGGGAAATCCCTCATCTTGTGGCCATCATTACCATAGCCATAACAACCTTCCTTGCCGGCTAGGCACCTGATATAATGCTTCCTTCCACATATAGTGCAAGTAGGCTTAAGTAACACAGATTCACTATTACTCCCTCTTTGAAACTTAGGGTTAGACATCCTCTCTTGGTTGTACCCTTGCATATTGGTAAAAACTTGATTAGGAGGCCTTTGTTGGGTTCTAGGTTGACCATATCCATTAGATCTAGCATTGGAGAATTCCAATCATTGGTCCTAGCTCTTTTCACTTCTCTGTTCTTGTCTTGGAGGTTCTCATCCTCAATTAATTAGGAATACACTATAAGACGTGAGATATCAATATTATCATGGAGCATTGCCGAACGACATTCTTTTCTTACCAATATAGACACACCCGTCAAATTCCTACTCATCATATCCCTTGAATCCGCCACCATAGCCGGAGCATACTTGGACAATTGAGTAAACTTTAAAGAATATTCTTGAATACTCATACCCCCTTGACGAAGGTTAATGAATTCTTCCACCTTAGCTTCCCTCATTTCTCAGGGAAAGAACCTATCAAGGAACGCCGATTTGAAAATTTCCCACTCTATTGGACCCGCTCCTACCGGCCTACTGTTCTTCCATTGAGTATACCATACTTGAGCCACACTCTTCAATTGGTAAGCGGATAACTCCGCTTTCACCCCCATAGCATCCATTATTTTATAAACTTCTTCCATAAAATTTTGAGGGTCCTCTCCCAAATTTGAACCAAGAAACACGGGACGGTTCATTCTTGAAAAATCCCTCAATCTAGAAGCCGCGGAATTCATATTAGGGTTGACCGGATCTACCACTTCTCTATTGGCTTGAGCCGTCATGACTTGAGCCAACATTTGGATAGTAGACCAAAATTCCGCATGGGTCACATTTTCAACCACGGGATCAACCAAAGCTTGGTTAACTTGTGAAGCTTGATTCACTTGAGGAGATTCTTGATCTACATTATCACCCTCCATTCTTCTTGTATTATCCCTTCCTGTATTCATTTCCTAAAGACCAAAAGAAGGGTTAGGAGAGGGACTTTATAGAGCTAAATTCTATGGCATGACTTAAGAGTAATGAAAGAAGTGTAGCTTCCTAACATCCTATAGCCTCTTATTCATAAATGGCGCGCTTCACACTATGAAAAAGACTCTAGTAGATGTGGCTTATGAGACATCATTCTAGAATCATTCTAAACCTTGTGCTCTGATTACCAAGTTTGTCACGACCCAGGGGTAAACCCTTGATGTAACACGATGTACTTGACCCCGAAGAGGGTCTCATCCAAGCCCTAAGCATATCATCACCTAAGATAAAAGAAATGATGCAGAAATTTTAAAACTTTATCCATACAATCGAAGTCTTTTATTAAAGCAAGCAAAAGTCTAAACTTGTCTCAATTGGCCATCTAATACAATATTTGAATCAAATAGGGACACAACCCTTACAACATAGACCGAAAGTGAAATACTAGAAAGAAACTACAAATTACTTATACGTCCTCGAATCATGAGGACTAACCACAAGCTAGGTGAATAGTCGATCCAAGCTTGAACCAAAAGATGATCGCTTTAAGAACCGGACCGTACACTTTGGAAAAATATCAAAAATATAGGTTAGTAAAAAAATTCTCTAAGTATGATAGCCATGCATAAAAACCTTGAAACATGCTAAAAAGGACATTTTGGTTGAAAACCATGTTATAAGCCAATTTGTTAACATCATTATAGAAATAGTTGGAAAACATAACTCATAAACATAACCCATATATATCATATCATAAAAGAACCACTTCACATACACCCTCAAAGTCTACTTGTGCAATGTTTAAATAAGATCCCATAATATCACCCATACTAAGTAAACCTTTTAGGCCATCATAATCATACTTACCATCTTTGAGTCTCCTCCTTAACTTAATTCTAATAGGAAAGGGAATCTTTCACTTTTAGTCAATCATAACAAGGATGGCAAACATAGCTCAATACTACCTAAACATACATCATATAAGTGAACACTTTCTTAGGTAACCTTAAGTCATACTTGTGCAATGCATGAATAAGACCCCATAATCCTACCCATGCTAAATACCACTTTTAGGTCCTTATATTCATGCTTCTTGATTTTGGAGATGAGCCCCCATTTTTAAGACATTGGAACTCTAGGAGATATTTCTTTCATCTCATCTTAGTCCCTCTTCTTTTTACTTTTTAACACTAGGAAATACTTACTCAAGCACATTCTTAGTTCATTCATTGTGTTGGACTCTAGGAGATGTTTCCTCAAGCATAATCTTAAACCCTTAAGTTTAAAATATAGGAGATACTTCTTTATGCATAATCTTAGTTCGTTACTATGCTTGTTGTAATTGGGATATAGCCTTAACGGACATGAGCACATGTGAACTATCACACGATCCCTTCTGATGTTTCCCACACCGTCAAGGGTTGATCCACTTGCCTAAGGTAGAACTGATTTGTTAGCTTAGTCCGATCCACTAGCTAACTTTCCTATGGGGCACGTAGTTATAGGATACAAAGATTGATACTAGAAACCCAAAACTCCACTAGGTGAAGACTTCCATCTCATGTGACATACTTTGGGAAATCCTGACTCTACTAGATGAGAATTCCTATTTTGGAAGCCCAAACTCAACTAGGTGGGAACCTCCATCTCATTTCAATATCCACTCGGTGCTAGGCCTAAATCCCACAAAATAATTATTAAGTCTCTATTTTGACTCAAGTTCATAGAAAGATGTCCTTGACAATCAATCCAAGTTAATTCATTAAAGATGACTCTTTTAGACCATGCATGAGCAACTATCACCATACATGTTCTATGTTTTAAAGGTTCCTTGGCATTGGGTTCAATTAGGTGAGGTAAGCCTCTCAACCCTAGAACCATTATTATGTGAGAACGCCTTTTATATTAAATTCATTATGAGTTCAAGAGAATATCTTTTAAATCAACCCACAAAATCATTATCATAATCATGGAAACTTCATTAATACTTCATTTATAGGTGGTTATTTGTGAGAATAGCCTTTCAATAACACCACAATTACATCATAGTCATGATCACATTACTCTCAAGGTATTCATAAAACATGTACATAAATATCATAATCATACATAGTTCTTATAATTTTCCCTTCTTGGACCATGGATCATAGTTCATCAACACATCTAGAATTACTACATTAGACATGGATAACAATATGATTCAAGTAATCAATTCATAACATTCATAATTCTATAACATTCTACTAGTATCAATCAATACCCACACTTTAAGATCCAATTTGAGAAAATATGATAATTCATGGATTCTTGAGGAATTCAACCTAAAATCATATAAAATTATCAATATATCCATAAACAAACATAATTCAATCCTTAAAAATGAAATCGAAAGGAATCCATGATATTGAAGTCAAACCCTAACTTTTGGGTTTTTTAGGTTTGAAATTGGGGTTTTTGGAGGGGATCAATGGGTGAAAGCTACCCATAGATAAAGAGCTATCATACCTTATTGAATATTTACCAAAAATTTTAGGAGAAAATCTTGATTCTTCAACCCTAGCTTCACCTTTCTTCTTCTTCTTCTTCCTTGAAATTGTAGAGAGAGTTTATTTGGGAAAAAGTTGGTTATGGATTTGGATTTTGGGATTTTATGAAGTGAATGGGTTAGTTAGTGACTTAAAAACACTTACATAGGTGAATTAAAACAATATAAAATGACCTCACATCAAACTAAATAAAATAGGAATCTACTTAAAGACCCCTCATTTAAGCTGACTTGGACCAGATTGCAGGCATGACCTACAACCCATGACCCACGGGTCGTCAGTGGACTCACGTGGGATTCTGAAGATCTGTGGGTTGGGTTCTTCTGCCCGAAACTTGGCCTTGACCCATGGGGCCTTCACCCACGGAGCATGGACCACCCTACGGGGCATAGGTCCCTCAGTGGGTCCACTGTTTTGGGAAGTTTCTTAGGCATTGTTTTTGGTCCTCCTGAAGGACCCTTGGTTGGTCCTTGGGGAGTCGTACCTTGACGTTTAACCCCTAAAATCTTCATTTTAAGTACCATAAATAAATTTTACGACTTTAACACTTACGCCAAGCTCTAGTTAAGCCTACTAGTTTCGGGGTGTTACACTTTTAGAGTAAATCCTAGACTATGAATTGTTGATTGTTAATGATGTAGTATGGAAGGGATACTTCCTATTATGAATTGACAAGCATGATTTAATGAATGTGAAAGGCGTACTCACATGAATGATTCTAGGTTGAAATGCTTGCTCACCTAAAATGAATCTAGACTAAAATGCTTAATGATTGATGAGGCTAGAGGCAAATATCCTTGACCTCCATATGCAAGGATATAAGGTGATTCCCATACTCCTTAAAATTGAACAAGAAGTGAGTCCCCACGTTCCTACTATGATGAATGGAAATGAGGGCGAGTACCCATGCCCCTTATGAAATGATGTGGAAGTGAGTACCCGTGTCATATGATGAGGTTGTGGAGGCGTGTACTCGCAATCTAAAAGTAAGTAAGGCAAGAGCCGAATACCCATTAGCCTTTGCAAGTTAGCAATTCAAGCAAATCCCCATGTCTTTAAAAGTAAGTATAACAAATGTAATTATTCTATGAAGATGATTTGATTGTAGTGTTGCTAAATATGCCTTCCATGATGCAAGCTTTACTAGAGGCGGATGACCTATGTCTGGGTTAATAAGTGAGTTTACTTGAGGAAGTTTTCATTTTTCACTATGATGCTTATTATGTCTTGATTATGCTTATGTCTTATGTCTCATGTTTATTAATGCTTATGTTTATGTTGTTTATACTAGCCATTACTCTTGCCTACATTCTTATCAAATGTAGGGTCCGACAACATTGACTCTCACATTCGTGGCTAGCATCGTTGTTGTTCAAGGAAGTGAAGTTTTTGGTGGGTCCTCATTGTTTTTAAGGATGTGATCACCATTTTCCCCTTATGTCTTTGTTTTATGTTTTAGAATATTGTATGGGCTGTGTCCCAAGATTTCTATTCTCTTATGACTAGATGGTTTGAGATAATGTCATGTTAGACTTCCGTTTGCTTTTATAAAAGACTTTGATTGTATTGAAAAGTTTTAAATTGCCGCTCAATTCTATTACTTTATGTTTTGATATGCTAAGTGGATTGTATGAGGCCTCTCGAGGTCTTATAGGCCTTGTTACATCTAGGGGGTGCCTCTGGGTTGGGACAAACTTTGTATCATAGCACAAGGTTTAGAATGCTTCTAGGATGTCTCAAACCACGTTTAGTAGAGTCTTCTTCATAAGTGTGAAGCATGCCACATTTATGAATGAGAGGCTATTAGATGTTTAGGAAATTCCACTTCTTCACTTCTTTAAGTTGTACCATGGAATTTAACTCTATAAGTCTTTGTCCTAATTCGTGCCCGATGGTTTTCAGGATATGACTACTAGAAGGGCTAATGCTAGAAGGTTGGAGGAAGGAAATATTGAGCAAGAGCTTCCTCCCCAAGCTCCTCCTCAAGATCCGATTGACCCATTAAATGAGACTGTGACTAATGTGGAGTTTATGTTGGCATTCTAAGTATCAGCTCAACCCGTGACGAAAGAAGCTAACAGAGAGGTGGTAGCCCCCGTGAACCCAAATATGGGTACAATGGTGGTAAGAGTGAGGGATTTTATGAGAATGAAACGTCCCAAATTTTATGGTTCCAAAGTTGAGGTAGACCCTCAAAGGTTTATCAACGAGGTCTATAAGGTACTTTCTATCATGGGTGTGACTCCGGTAGAGAAGGAGGAGCTAGCCTCTTACCGAATCAAAGGGGTTGCTGAGATTTGGTTCAATTAGTGAAAAGAGGCAAGGCTAGTGGAAACAAGTCCCATAGAATGGGAAACGTTCAAAAGTGCTTTTGTTGACAGTTTCCTCCCTCTAGAGATGAGAGAGGCCAAAGTACTGGAGTTCATCAACCTTAGGCAAGGAAATATGAGTATGAGGGAGTATTCCTTGAGGTTCACTCAACTATCCAAGTATGATCCTTCCATTGTGGCGGATCGTAGGGCTAGGATGAGTAAGTTTGTGTTGGGAGTTCCGACATGGTAGTCAAAGAGTGCCGCACCACTATGCTTGTCCATGAAATATATATTCTCGCCTTATGGTGATTTCCCAACAAATTGGGGAAGAAAAGCTCAAGGAAAGACCTAGGGAGACAAAGAGAACAAGGGTGGATGATGGTAACTATTCACATTCTAGGTCCTGTGGACGGGGTTGTTCAAGGTTTCGGCAAAAGTTCTTCGGGCAAGGTTCTTCAAGTGCTCCTCCAAGGCCTAATAATGAGAGGGTGTCTAACCCAAAACCTCAAGGAGATGGTAATAGGCCTTCTATCCTTACTTGTGCTAAATGTGGGAGAAATCATTAAGGGAAGTGTCTAGCGGACTCTAATGCTTGTTTTGGATGTGCCAAAATGGATCACAAAATAAGGAATTATCCTTACGTTGCTAAAAATGATGGAGATGGTCGTCGTAGGGATCAACCCTACCCTTCATCATGCCCGAGTGTTTCGGGTGGGGATGCTCCTAAGGAAAACCATTTTTATGCTCTTCAAACTAGAGGTGATCAAGAGAGTTCCCCCGACGTGGTGACTGGTATGTTAAAAATATTCCATATAGATTTGTATGCTTTTCTTGATCTAGGGGCTACTTTGTCATTTGTGACTCCTTATGTAGCTATGAGATTTGATATTCTGCCTGATATATTGTTAGAACATTTTTTTTTCTCTAACCCCGTTGGTGAATTTGTTGTGGCTAAGAGGGTTTATAGAAGGTGTCCCATTTCCTTATCGCATAGAGTCACCTTGATTAATTTGATAGAACTTGACATGAAAGATTTTGATGTCATCTTGGGTATGGATTAGTTGCATTCCTATTACACCTCTTTTGATTGTAGGACTAGAGTTGTCAAATTTCAGTTTCCAAATGAGCCTATTCTTAGTGGAAGGGGGAAATTATATGCCTAGAGGTCAATTTATTTCTTAGCTAAATGCTTGGAAAATGATTTTGAAGGGTTGTGTCTATCATATAGTAAGGGTTAGGGATGTGAGGTTTGAAACTCTTGTTCTTGAGTTGGTCCTTGATGTAAAAGAGTTTTTGGAAGTTTTTTCCGATTATTTACCCGGTGTTCCTCCCGAAAGGGAAATAGACTTTGGAATTGACCTTCTCCCCGATACCCAACCTATCTCTATTCCTCTTTATAGAATGGCTCCGATGGAACTTAAGGAGTTGAAGGATCAATTAAAGGATTTATGGGATAATGGTTTCATATGACCAAGTATCTCACCATGGGGTGCTCCGGTGTTGTTTTTGAAGAAGAAACATGGTTCACTCCGTATGTGTATTAATTATCGCTAATTGAACAAAGTTACCATCAAGAACAAGTATCCTCTTCCAAGAATAGATGACTTATTTGATCAACTTCAAGGGGCAAGTTATTTCTCCAAAATTGTTCTTCGGTCGGGTTATCACCAATTGAGGGTGAAAGAGGAAGATATTCTGAAAATTCATTTTAGAACCCGATAAGGTCATTATGAGTTTTTTGTGGTGTCCTTTGGTTTGACTAATGCCCTGGCGACGTTTATGGACTTGATGAATAGGGTGTTCAGACAATACCTTGATATGTTCGTAGTTGTGTTCATAGATAATATTTTTATATATTCGAGAAGTAAGAATGAGCATATTGATCATTTGAGGATTGTATTGCAAATTCTTAAGGACCAACGACTCTATGCAAAGTTTAGAAAATTTGAGTTTTTTTAAGGTCCGTAGCATTCCTTGGACATATAGTTTGAGTCAAGGGTATTGAGGTAGAGCCAAAGAAGACGGATGCGGTCAAGAATTGTCCTAGACCTCTATCACTGACTTATATTAGAAGCTTCTTAGGTTTGACCGGTTATCATAGAACATTTGTTGAGGGGTATTTCTCCATTGCTTCTCCTTTGACGACTTTGATTCAAAAGAAAGCCGAGCTCCTATGGTCGGAAGCTTGTGATAAAAGTTTCCAAGAGTTGAATGATAGATGGATGGCTTTGTGGCATATTGTGACCCCTTTAGAGTTGGATTAGGATGTGTGTTTATGAAAAATGGTAAGGCGATTGTCTATTCTTCAAGGCAACTAAAGGTTCATGAGAAGAACTATCCTACCCACGACCTTGAATTAGCAGCGGTTGTATTTGCCTTAAAGATTTGGAGGCATTATTTGTATGGGGTCCATGTTGATGTGTTTACGGATCACAAAATTTTGAAATATGTTTTTACCCAAAAAGAACTAAATCATCGCCAAATAAGGTGGCTTGAGTTATTGAAAAATTATGATATAAGTGTTCTCTATCACTCCGGTAAAGAAAATATGGTGGCGGACGTTTTTAGTCGGTTGTCCATGGGTAGTGTTGCACATGTTGATAATGAGAGAAAAGAGTTGGTTCAAGATTTTCATAGTTTGGCCCGATTGGGAGTTCAACTAGTGGATTCCTGTAATACCCCGGAAACTAGTAGGTTGAACTAGAGAGTTCTAGACCTTTTCGTAAGAGTTTTGGAGGGTGGTATGAGGATTAAAAATCACAGAAATGATTTTTGTACTTATAATGGAAGTTTAAGGGTTAGGGCGTCAAGGTACGACCCCCCAAGGACAACCCAAGGGGTCCTTGAGGAGGACCCCTAGGACAGCCCAAAAGCTGTCAAATTTTAGCAACTCACGCTTGCCATCTACTGGCCGTTAGTGGACCCACGCCCCGTAGGTTGGGGCCGTGGGTCAATTCCTGTCATGACCTGCAAGTTTTAATCTGCAGACCTCACCTACGGAGGTGCAGAACGCTCAGTAGGTCCACCCACGGTCCGTGGGGGGAGGAGGCGTAGGTCCAAATAGTTTTTAAGTTAGGGGTTGGGGAATTAATTAGTGATTAGTTAGAGGTTAAGGGAGGTCGGTTAGTTAGTTATTAAACCACCTATATAAGATTAATATTTCCCTAAACTAAGTCATAAAGCATTCTCTCAACTCACCAAACAGAAACCCAAAATTCTCTCTCTAGAAAGAAGAAGAAGAACAAGGAGAAGAAGGTGAAGTCTAGGGTTGAAGGGGCTGACTTTGCTACTCAAATTCGTGGTGAATCTTCCTAAGTTATGTTAGCTTAATCATCTATGGGTTCTTCCTCCCATAGAGTCCCCTAGGTTGTCCCTCAATTGTGAAGTCAAAAACCCAATTCTAGCTAGAGTTCTTCTTACATTGTGGGTAGGGTTTAGATATGATTCCAATTTAGTGGATAATACCTAATTATAATTTTATTAGAATTTAATTATGATGTTATGATGAATTTATGTGATTTCTATGGTAAATCCTAGTCTAATTGATGAATGTGATATTATGTGGGTTTAGGCCATGAAAGGTGAAATTGAAGATTATACTTGATCTTCTAAAATCAATGTCATGTGTAGTAATTGCTCAAGGTTAGGAAAATATAATAATGAATTGAACTAGAACTTATTGAATATGATTGATCTTGACTTGTAATATTGAAATTGAACCTTCAGGATGATTTCTGGCTAGAATCACCTAGTAATGAAGAATGTGATTGAATGTCTTATAATCTAGGTTCATAAGATGCTTTCACGGTACAGAGTTATTAAGAATGAAGAATCATAGTTGTGAATGTTAATCACTAGGGTTTTGAGAGTAAAGCCAATGTGAGGAACTAGATGTGTTAATGCTTTGATAGTAAAGTCTAAATGAGAATAGAATTCTAATAGGTAGAATTGTGGTTCAAGGTCTACACTCACCTAACCTACCTTGTTAATGCTTGAAAGTATGAAGTGATATACTCACTTGAATATGGATTGATAGTCAAGGACATCGTTGCATGATACATGAGTGTTAAGCAAGGCTTAACAAGTAAATCTTTGGGTGTATGCTTGGATCCAAGTGTATATTGACAATGAGATAGAGTGTCACACAAGATAGGGTCCGGGCTCCAAAAAGAAAGGCGAACCACACCTAGGTTATGTGAGGAAGGGGGAACTCTTACGAAGTAGAGTGTGGGTTTTCCCAAAGTTAGGTTTCATGAGATAAGAGCCTTCACATGAGTTGAGTTAAGGTTCCTAGTAGCAATCTCCATATCCAATGAACTAATACATGCTTAAAGAAGCATTTCATGGTGTTTTAAAGCATAAATGAACTAAGACTTACTGAATGAAGTACCTCATTGAGTTCTAAATTTAAAGAAAGGAACTAGGTTCTCAACCAAGAAGTTTTAGTATGAAGACCTAAAAGTACTAGTTAGAATGAATAGTATTATGAGATTCTCTTCATGCATTGCACAAGTATGACTTAGGGTTATTCAAAGAAAGTTTTTTCTTGTATGATGTATCATGAGATAGGATTGTGCTATAGTTGCATTCCTTGATATAATTGACTAAAGGTGAGATATTCCCTTAGTTATGAGAGTTAAGTTAATAATGAGACCAAAGGAGGGTAAGTATGACTAAGATGACTTCAAGGTTATGCTTAGTGTGAAGGGTAGTATGGGATGCCTTTCATGCATTGCAAAAGTGTGCCTTGAGATTACTTAGGAGTATAGTACCCTTATGGTAGGAAAGCTTAAGACTTGACTATGTACATAGACTATGATTCAGATGACCAAAAAGGGATACTTGACTGGGTGGTATTATGGGATGCTATTCATTCTTTGCACATGTATGCTCTTGAGGTTACTTGAGAATAGTTCTATGACGGTATATATGACTAGGAGTCAAATAATGCTTATATGATGCTTATGTTGGAGACTTTACTTATTATGATGATATTGTCTCTTATGCTTATAGTTGATGTTTCCTGAAGTATTTCATATGATTTTAAATTATGTCTTACATTGACTAACCCTTGTCTTATGCTCTTATGGTCTTATGCTAGCTATCATATTTAGGACAATTTGTACTAATGCATACTTTTCCTACATTGTAGTCAAATGTAGGGTTTGGAGATTTGAGTGTTATCTTGAAGCTAGGTTTCCTAAGGAGCGAAGGAGTTAAAGATCTTGGTGAGTCCTCATAGCTTGGAGGACAAAACCCAACTTTTCCTTTATCTCTTTTATTTCATATTTTTGAGACTATTGTATGGGCTGTGTCCCAAGAGTTCTAAAGTTGTATCAGATGGTTTGAGACAGAGTATAGAAAAACTTCCGCTTGCTTTTATGAAAATGACTTCGATTGTAAAGAAAAGTTTTAAATTTCTCCGTACCTTTCTATTATATTATGTTCATGATATGCTAACTGCTTGTATGAGGCTTTTCAGAGTCTTTTACATAGTGTTACATCTAGGGTGTAGACTCGGGGCGTCACAAACTTGGTATCAGACCACAAGGCTTTGGGATGGTTTTAGGATGTCTCAAACCATGTCTAGTAGAGTCTTGTTCAAAAATGTGAAGCGCGCCACATTTATGAATAGGAGGCTATTGGATGTTTAGGAAATCTCACTTCTTCATTCTTTAAGTCGTGCCATAGAGCTTGGTTTTAGTAGGCCCTTGTTCTAATTCATACCCGTTGATTTTCAAGGTATGGCTAATACAAGGGCAAATGCTAGGACAGAAGAGGAAGGCAATGAGGAGTAGGAGCTTCCTCCCCAAGTACCACATCAAACTCCAATTGATCCTCCGGATATGTCTAATGCAGAGATTAGATCGGCTTTTCTAATGTTGGCCCAAGCCATGAAGGTCCAAGACAATAGAGAGGTGGTAGCTCCGGCAAACCCAATAAGGGGTATGGTTGCTTCTAGGGTGAAAGAGTTTTTGAGGATGAACCCTCTAGAGTTCTATGGCTCCAAAGTGGAGGATGATCCTCAAGATTTTATAGATGAGGTGTATAAGGTGATTGTTATCATGTAGCAAAAATTTGGTATGAAGAATGGAAAGATAGTAGGCCGGTAGAAGAGGAGCCAATAGAGTGGGAAGGGTTCAAGGAGGCTTTCCTTGATAAGATCTTTCCCCTAGAGTTGAGGGAACAGAAGATGCAAAAATTCATAAATCTTCAACAAGGGGGTATCAGTGTGAAATATTACTCCCTTATGTTCACCGAACTATCCAAATATTCGCCAATCATAGTGGGGGATTCAAGTGACAAGACGAATAAGTTTGTGATAGAAGAGTCTGAATTAGTGGTCAATAAATGCCGTTCAACAATGCTTATCTCTAGTATGAATATTTCCCATCTCATGGTGTATGCTCAACAAATTGAGGAGTAAAAGCTTAAGAAAATGAATAGGGAGGTAAAAAGAGCTAGAACCGATGATGGGAACTTTCCTAATGCTATGTCCGAGGAGCAAGGTAGGTCCAAGTCTAGACAAAAGAATTCCGGCAAAGACTCTTCCAACAACCCTAGGTGTAACCAAGGGAAAGGTAGTGGGTCTCCATTTCCTAGGACTAGTTGCACCAAGTGTTGTAGGAGTCATTATGGTAAGTTCCTAATCGGCATGGATGGTTGCTATGTGTGTGGAAAGGATGGGAACAAAATGAGGGATTGCCCGGTTCCTAAGGCTAAGGGAAGGGAGGATAAGAAAGTTTCCACTAGTGGTCCGGATGAGAGTGCTCAAAAGAAGAATAGGTTTTATGATCTCCAATCTAGAGAAGATCAAGAGTGATCTCCTCATGTCCCTTCTGGTATCTGTTTTATGCTTTAGTAAATTGCTGGATTACTTGTCTTTTGTGACTTGTTATGTTGGACTTTAAAGTTATCTTTAGTATGAATGTTGTTTACAAGAGTTTGTGTAGGCTTACTCTCAAGGGGGAGATAGTGTGCCTATCTAGTAGGGTTATTGTGTGTTTATGTGTTGCCAGGATTTCCTAATATGAATGTTTATGAAAATGCTTAGGTTTTGTTAGAAATGACATATATGCATTATTTTCCTCATGTTGTACTGGATTTGAGTCAAATTGCATATAGACTACATGAGATGAGTAATGAGCATGCATTAGTTTGGAGTTAAAAGATTCCTCTTTGAATAAATTCATTTTAAGAGTAAGTTTCATTTAGACTCCATGAATGTATATTGATCATGTTTTAGTTAGGAGATGGTAGTTCCTCCTTGAAAATGAGTAAAAAAAAGAATTTCATGCATTTTGGGTTGGTAGATGTAGTTCCTACTCCTGTGTGTTGTATTGAATGTGTTTAGCTTGGAATTGAAGTTTTCTAGGTTGGTTGTGTACATTTAGATGTACTGCATGCATGATGGGCTGATAGTTTAGTGTTTTGACTTTAAGAAGTATTTAGAATTGTCATTCGAGGAGGAATTATCCGGAGAGGGAGATATTGTAATACCCCAGAAACTAGTAAGTTGAACTAGAGAGCTCTAGAGCTTTTCGTAAGAGTTTTGGAGGGTGGTATGAGGATTAAAAATCATGAAAATGATTCCCGTACTTAGAATGGTAGTTTAAGGGTTAGGGTTTCAAGGTACAACCCACAAGAACCACCCAAGAGGTCCTTGAAGAGGACCCTTAGGATAGCCCAAAAGCTGTCAAATTTCAGCAACTCATGCTTGCATCTATTGGACGTGAGTGGACCCACGCCCCATGGGTTGGGATCGTGGGTCAAGGCTTGTCATGGCCTGCAAGTTTTAAGCTGTAGACCTCAACTAAGGAGGTGCAGCACGCTCTGTAGGTCCGCCCATGGTCCATGGGTGGAGGAGGCGTAGGTACATCTAGTTTTTAAGTTAAGTGCTTTAAATTAGGGGTTTGGGAATTAATTAGTGATTAGTTAGGGGTAATTGGAGGTCGGTTAGTCAGTTATTAAACCACCTATATAAACTTAATAGTACCCTAAACTAAGTCATTAAATCATTCTCTCAACTCACCAAAAAGAAACCCAAAATTCTCTATCTAGAAAGAAGAAGAAGAACAAGGAGAAAAAGGTGATGTCTAGGGTTGAAAGGGCTGACTTTGCTACTCAAATTACTGGTGAATCTTCCTAAGGTATGTTAGGTTATTCATCTATGGGTTATTCAACCCATAGAGGCCCCTAGGTTTTCCCCCAATTGTGAAGTCAAAAACTCAATTCTACCTAAGGTTCTTCTTATATTGTGGGTAGGGTTTAGGTATGATTCCAATCTAGTGGATAATACCTAATTATGATTGTATTAGAATTGAATAATGATGTTATGATGAATTTATATGATTTCTATGGTAAACCCTAGTCTAATTGATGAATGTGATATTATGTGGGTTATGGCCATGAAAGGTAAAATTGAAGGATTATACTTGATCTTCTAAAATCAATGTCATGTGTAGTAATTGTTTCAGCTTAGGAACATACAATAATGAATTGAACTAGACCTTATTGAATATTATTGATCTTGACTTGTATAGTTGAAATTGAACCTTCAGGATGATTTCTGGCTAGAATCACCTAGTAATGAAGAATGTGATTGAATGTCTTGTAATCTAGGTTCATAAGATGCTTTCATGGTGCAGAGTTATTAAGAATGAATAATCATAGTTGTGAATGTTAATCACTAGGGTTTTGAGAGTAAAGCCAATGTGAGGAACTAGATGTGTTCATGCTTTGAGAGTAAAGTCTAAATGAAAATATAAGTCTAATAAGTAGAATTGTGGTGAAAGGTCTACACTCACCTAACCTACCTTATGAATGTTTGAAAGTATGAAGTGATATAATCACTTGAACATGGATTGATTTTCAAGGACATCCTTGCATGAGACATGAATGTTAAGCAAGGCTTAACAAGTGAATCTTGGGGTGTATGCTTGGATTCAAGGGTATATTCACAATGAGATGGAGTGTCACACAAGATAGGGTCCGGGCTCCAAGAAGAAAGGAGAACCATACCTAGGTTATGTGAGAACTATCCAAGTTAAAGGGGGAACTCTTACTAAGAAGAGTGTGGGTTTTCCCAAAGCTAGGTTTCAGGAGATGAGAGCCTTCACATGAGTTGAGTTAAAGTTCCTAGTAGCAATCTCCATATCCAATGAACTAAGACATGCTTAAAGAAGCATCTCCTGGTGTTTTAAAGCATAAATGAACTAAGACTTACTTAATGAAGTACCTCATTGTGTTCTAAATTTAAAGAAAGGAACTAGGTTCCAAACCAAGAAGTATAAGTATGAGGACCTAAACGTGGTACTTAACAAGAATAGTATTACGGGATTCTATTCATTCATTGCATAAGTATGACTTAGGGTTATTTAAAGAAAGTGTTTTCTTGTATGATGTATCTTGAGATAGAATTGGGATATAGTTTCCTTCCTTGATATAATTGACTAAAGGTGAGAGATTCCCTTAGTTATGAGAGTTAAGTTAATAATGAGATCAAAGGAGGGTGAGTATGACTAAGATGACTTCAAGGTTATGCTTAGTGTGAAGGGTAGTATGGGATGCCTTTCATGCATTACACAAGTGTGCCTTGAGATTACTTAGGAGTATAGTACACTTATGGTATGAAATCTTAAGACTTGACTATGTACATAGACAATGATTAAGATGACCAAAAATGGATACTTGGGTTGGGTGGTATTATGGGATGCTATTCATGCTTTGCACATGTATGCTTTTGAAGTTACTTGAGAATAGTTCTATGATGGTATGGATGACTAGCAGTCAAACAATGCTTATATGATGCTTATGTTGGAGACTTTACTTATTATGATGATATTGTCTCTTATGCTTCTAGTTAATGTTTCTTGAAGTATTTCAAATATTTGAGCCTAAAATTAACCATTACTTTTGATTCACCTAACTCCCCTTCCCTTAAAATGTTGTCTTGGCCCCGGTCCCTCATTGGACATGTGCACCTTGACTTAGGCCAAAAGCCTAAGTTGAGGGTGGCTTAGTCAAAAGTGACCTTGATCTTGGCCCTAGTCCGACATCGGACATTGTGCACCTCAACTAAGGAAAAATGCATAAGTTGAGGGTGGCTATGAAAGAGGAAACCTAATGAAAAAAAGGTATGAAAATAGTTTAGTTTTGAAAAGAGAAAAAGAAAGAAAGAGAATGCGACTTTGTGCGAAAAAGGCAAAAGAATGTGATAAGTGAAAGCGTGAAAAGAAATAAAGAAAAATAAAGTGAGAAAAGAAAAAAAAAAATATAAACAAGTGTCACAAAGTCAAAAGTCGCATCCTTGGTTGAAAATAGAAGGGAAAGCAAAAGGGATGAAAAGTTGCCAAAAGTAGGTCAAGAAAGAGGTAAAAAGTCAATGTAATGTCAAAGAGTACAGAAAGTCGCTAAAAAACACCCAAATATACCACACCTGACCCTGAGCCTACGCTACAAGCTAATAAAGTCCTATTGTGATCCTAGCAACTAGTTTGGAGACTCTGAGTAGTGAAAATAAGGGCAAGCCTATGGTATTGAGCACTAACTATACTTGAAGTTACTTTTGAGCGTGAATGTTGAATGAATCCTTGTACTCAAAATCATATTCATTGTGTGAAAAAGGATTTTGTTCGAAGTAAGGGCACTAGTTACATTGTCGGAAAGTTGGAACCTTTGTGATTGTGAAAAATATGTGTGTTGTGAGTCAATTGGTCGATCTTTGTCATATTTTGATCCGCATGAGTTAGCTTGTTGAGTCTAAGAGAAATAATTTGCACTAGAAAAGAGAGTTGGGATAGATGTGATTGCTTGATCTTGAATGTATGCTTCTACACAAGTGTCGTTTAGAGTTTTAGTGCGTCGCTTGAGGACAAACAACAAATTTAAGTTTAGGGTGTTGACATACCATAAATTTATGGTATTTTTAATATATTTCACTTAAGATTTGTGTGTGTCTAGAGCCATTTTGTACTGGTATTAATGTGTATTTATATTATTTGCAGGAAATAAGTTCGGACGTGGAAGTACATAGACACAGCTGAAGAATGATGCAGAAAAAGTCATATACGGACGTGACTCACGGACCGTAGGTCCAGTCACGGTCCATAGGTGGTAGGCGTAGATGGACAGGCAGGGCTTAAAGTAAAATCAGGGAATTCTTGACCAAGTGTTGAACCACGGTTACGAATAACGGACCGTAGGTCAACCTATGGGTCGTCCTGCAGATCCGTCAAATGCTTCAGAGAAGCGGGTTCCAGTTCTTGATTTTAAAAGTTGAAATATGGAACTACGGAGGTGGATCCACAAACCATGGATCGAGTTAAGACCCGTACTGATGATCCATCAAATGTCACTGAGAGGGGACTATTTTGAGCTGTGAAAAATTACCTAAGTCCCAAACCACGGAAGGGACCTACAGACCGTAGGTCAGTCCATGGTCTATAGGTCAGTGTCATCGACTGCAACCGCGTCCAGAAACTTTATTTCCCTATTTCGTTTCTTTTTTATTTTGGACATGTTTTTCTATATATAGGTCATGTAAACCCCATTTTTGGGGGTTAGACACTATTACTTTAGTTCTAGTTTTTGGTTTTGGAGATTAACTTGCAACTTTAGCAATTCTTGATTTCCTAAGTTTGTTTTGAAGATTTTTACTTTGAAATTCAAGTTGAGATTCTGGGTTTCTTCTACTTATTACGTAAGTTCATGATTTCTTCATCTAAAAATATGAATTGTGTTCTTCCTACTATGGGTAACTAAATCCACAACTAGGGTTGTGAGAACCATGAGCGATTAACAAAGTATGAACAATAACTAAGTAATTCTTGAATATTTTTGTTGCATGCATTGATAATTCTTTCGTTTAAAAGTCTTTTTAATGGAGGCCAACGTTAGAACTCGCCTTGTTGCTACTTGCCGGACCAAGGAGGGAGTTAATAAGAAAAGAATTATCAACATAGATTTAGTGTGATAATATCTAATAGTCTAATGTCAATTGGTGCAAGGGTGAAAACTAAGCCAAATATTGATGTGATGTCTAATATGAGGTAAAGGTAAGGGTTAGTAAATTATACACACGTAGCCGGACCAAGGTGCAGGGTGAAATTCTCTAGTTGACGGACCAAGGAATTAGAGATACACAACTTATCACTTTGCTTGTAATACACTAGGAAAGCATTACTATTACTAGGATTACCACGTTATGAGCTTATGGAGAACACATACACCCTAGTTTCTCTCTCTTATTGATAACAACAAAGTTTGAATCTTGTTCGTTTGTTACCTAACTACAATCAATTATTTGTTTCACAAACCCCCCCCCCCTTACTTACTTGTCTAAAATATACGTTGACTAAACCAATATAATTGTGAGTTAAGTTTAAGTCTAAACAATATTCCTCGTGGGATCGACCTCAACCTACAAGTTGAGTTCTTTATTTGACAATGATCGCTTATACTACTTTAGAGAGGTGTAATTTGAGCGTATCAGTAGTGCTTTGAGAGTAACGCCTAGACTATGAATTGTTAATTGTTGATGATGTAGTATGGAAGAGATAAGTCCTACAATGAATTGACAAGCATGATTGCATGAATGTGAAAGGTTTACTCACATGAATGATTCTATGTTAAAAGGATTGCTCACCTAACATGAATCTAGTATAGAACGCTTAATGAATGATGAGGCTAGATGCGATTAACCTTGACCTCCATATGCAGTGATATGAGGTGATTCCCATACTCCTTAGAAATGATCAAGAGGTGAGTCCCCACGTTCCTACTACGATAAATGGACATGTAGGCGAGTACCCATGCTCCTTATGTATTGATGTGGAGGCAAGTACCCGTATCGTATGATGAGGTTGTGGAGGCAAGTACCCGCACTGTAAAAGTAAGTTAGGCAAGAGGCGAATACCCAGTAACCTTTGTAAGTAAGGCATTGAGGCAGATCCCCATGTCTTTAAAAGTAAGTATGACTAATGTAATTATGCTATGAAGATGATTTGATTGGAGTGTTGCTAAATATGCCTTCCATGATGCAAGCTTGACTAGAGGTGGAAGACATATGTATGGGTTAAGGATAAGTGAGGTTACTTAAGGAAGTATTCCTTTTTCACTATGATGTTTATTATGTCTTGATTATGCTTATGCCTTATGTCTTATGTTGACTAATGCTTATGTTTATGTTGTTTATGCAAGCCAATTATGCTTATGCCTTATGTCTTATGTTGACTAATGCTTATGTTTATGTTGTTTATGCAAGCCATCATATTTAGTACTTGATTGTACTAACGATACTCTTTCCTACATTCTTATCAAATGTAGGGTCCAGCGACATTGACTCTCGCATTCGTGGAAAGCTCCATTGTTGATCAACGAAGTGACTTTTTTTGTGAGTCCTCATTGTGTTCGAGGATGTGATCACCATTTTTCCCTTATGTCTTTCTTTTATGTTTTAAACTATTGTATGGACTGCGTCCCAAGATTTTTATTCTCTTATGACTAGATGGTTTGAGATAATGTCATGTTAGACTTCCGCTTGATTTTATAAAAGACTTTTGTTGTATTGAAAAGTTTTAAATTCCCGCTCAATTCTATTACTTTATCTTATGATATGCTAAGTGGCTTGTATAAGACTTGTCGGGTTGTTATACGCCTTGTTACATCTAGGGGGTACCCCTGGGTCATGACAAAACTACTTGTAGTAACGTGTCAAACCAACAAAGCTCCGAACATCAGTAATTGAAATAGGCGTAGCCCAATCGTCAATAGCCTCAATATTTATTGGATCTACCATGATACCATCCTTGGACATCACGTGCCCCAATAATGCTACAAACTCAAGCCAAAAGTGGCACTTTGAGAAATTGGCACAAATCCTCTAATCTCTCATAGTCTAGATCACAATCCTCAGATGCTTGATGAGTTTGAGATTTTGACTCATTTAGGTCTTTGTTTTGATAGTTTAATGGTCCTCAAATGCCTTATATGTGCTCTAAACTAATGTTAAAGTGTTGATTTGTAATTATTAAGGATAAGGAGCAAGGAAAGGACACTAGAAGGCAAAAAGGACCAAACAAGCTAAAGAAGTGAAAAAAAATGATCCTTGTGATCACCAAGCCCACTCGGCGAACCGTCGAGTGTCTCTTTAGCTCGCCCAAAGTTTTGGTGTGCCATCCCTGAGGAAGAACAAATTTTGCAACAAGAATGGGCAGTCGGCGGATCGCTAAATGACTCCCCGACAAAAACTATGATCGCCGAAGTATACAGAACTCTGAGGACTGATGGCCAATGAAAATTGGCGATGGAAGGGAGCGAAGGACAGATCGCCGACCTGGTTGGCGAGGCGCGACTTACTCCGCCGAATTTCCTGAAGGTCAAAAATTGCACAGCTATAAATTGAAATTTTAAATGAGTTTTTACTCCACAATTCTTAGACTTTTAGTTTTTCTTTGAATTTTGAGTTCCCATTGGAGACTTTGAAGCTTTTATCACAAAATTTTGAGGAATTGCAATTGGGTTTTCGAATTAATTCAATTTTGGAGCATTGTAGAGACTTGGAAACTTTTACTCAGATCATGGTTAATATAGTTGTTAATTGTTTCTAACTTTTTATGATGTGTAGCTAAAACCTCAATTCTTGGGGTGTGATCATGTGATTATTGGCTTAATTAGCTTATTGGTATTGTTGTTTAATGATTTAAATGTTGTTTTAAGGTGGGTTTGATTGATAGTTTAGTAGTAATTCATGAATTGTAGTTGCAAATGCAATTTTAGCTTAGTGTTTTGGGTTTGCTCGAGAGAGAGGTTGTATAGACAAGGTTATCGATGGATGATTGTAGCATGTGGGTTGTCATAGGTTCAGCTTGAGAGAGTGAACCTTAATTCACTCCTACATATCTAGCTGGATAAAATAGATAAATTAATGTTTTGGGATGCTCTGTAGTGATAATGTAACGCCCCTCAAAATGAGGTAGGATAAAGTAGGGCCTCACATAGGTTTTATGCAATAATAACTTTTTTTTAAAAAAAGAGGTCCAACTAAGTGAGGGGTAGTTTGGGCATTTATTTTTAAGTTGTTTTTATTACTTTAGGTATATTAGATCATTTAAATGAGGGTTATAACTATATTCTTCAAATTAGAATTTCCAAAGTCTTTCTCTCTCTATTTTTCTTTCTAACTCAAGGAAGAAGAGGAGTTGGAGCTAGGGTTGAAGATTTCAAGTGATTCTTCTTCAATT